>JAWMAG010000041.1:23765000-23937500 GCA_037013455.1 Ceratitis rosa | reverse complement strand
TACATACATACATACATACCTGCCGATGTCTTTCTTTTCACATGACCATTACGTACCCACACACATTTTTTCCCCCGCGCGTCTGGTATGTCTGCAGCGAGACTGTTGACGCGGCTGTGGTTTGCCGTTTTGTTGCTGTGGCCTTTCAATTCTTTAAATTTAAATTCGCTAAATTCTTCTGGTTAGATTTCACATTAATATTATCATACCATGACAATTTGTAAAGGTTTTCTCCACTTCCTTCCACTTTCAGGAATCCGGCCAATCCATCACCTCACGCGTGTTTGAAGGCTGTGGACGTCCCACGCTCGGTCGCACACGTCGCGCTGTTAGCCCAAGATTCAGTCAATCCATCACGACCTATCAAACACAACCCTCATCGGTGGTGCTGACGAGCTCCGACTCGAAAGTGATACGGAAACGTGCCATCTTGGATGTGCCGGTGGAGCAAATCGAATCGGACATATTAGACATCGATGCGGATGTGGACGATGCCATCGTCTTGCGTGAACGACGCGCCGCAGAGCCCGTCTCTGAAGAGCAGAGTGCGGATGCTGATAAGACGAGCGGTGAGGTAGGCGGCGGCAGTAGCACTACCGGCAATGGACGTGGTGGTGGTGGTGGTGGCGGTCGTGGTAATCAACAGCGTCGCAAGCAACAACAGAATCGCAAAAATGAGGACGACAATAATCGCGATCCCAATCTGGATAAGTTGGTGCGTGAGATTAGACAGCGCGTGAAGGAGTCGAAGAAGTTCTGGTCGAATTTGCCGCATCAGATCTGCAGCAACGAGGAGATCTCAACCTCGTCGGATGTGGATGGCATGTGCTGGAATGGGCACACTATCGACAGGTGAGTGTCAAAGGAACAAGTTAGTTTTAAACAAAATACTATGTTCGTCCTCTCACACGCAGGTACATGCACCCTGTGACCACCGAGCAAAGCCGTAATCCAGAGTTCCCCGGCAATCCAGCGTCTACACGCCAGACATCGCAAGTTGCCACACAACTTTTCTACCTGAAAAATGTCATAAATCATCTGCGTAATGCCTACAACGGTCAGGACGTCGACTGGAGTGATCATGGTAAGACAATACAAAACATTACGTACTACCTGATGCAGCAACTCATTTACACCCTTTGTTTCAGAAGACTCCATCTACGGCAGCGGAGCAGGCTCTGGTGCCGGCAGCGATGACGAAGACGATGATGAGGGCTCCGGCCTCAGCGGCGGTCCATTCACGCCGCCACATCTCAAACCCACCGATCGACCCGGCTCGGTGCCAGCAAACAATATCGACGACGAGGATGAAGAAGATGTGGAAGAGCGTCGCATTACAGACACATCACATACAACACGTCCCAAATATCCCGGCAGCACTGGCGCGGGTGCAGGTACGGGTGTCGCTGCAGGCGGTGATACGAACACGATCGATGAGGAAGAGGACGATGCGGATGATAATGATTTGGATGAGGAGAAGGTTGGCGGTGAAAATGCGGGCGCAAAGACGGCGCCTAAAATGACATTACGGCGTGCGCTGTTGATGTATCTGCTGCCGTTGTATATGGCGTGGTTTGGCGGCGTTGTTGTCGATATGCTGTGATTTGTTGTTGTTGTTGCTGTTGCTTAGGATCATGGGAAAGAGAATAGCGTAGGGAAAGGTCGAAGATTTGTTTTTTCTTTTTCTCATTTTACTTCAAAATTGTTTATCTAGTGGTTAAGCGGCACTGGGCGTGGGAGGTGAGTGGCAATTTTGTGGAAAAATCAATGTTAAAGCGTCAAGAGCCAGCTTTACTTTTTTAAGAAAACGTAGCATACCCTTAGGAGATTTTTTTACATACATAAATAATTGAAAAAGTTTAAAAACTCAGCAGCGGAAATAACTATTCGCTGCTTCAAATTTCGAACGTAAAGTTAGGTTAGTTTTTATAATTGTTTCATTTGAAAATTTCTGCTTTTTTCATTAGGTAACTTGTGATACTCCTATTTATATTTTTTCCGAATATTAACCATCCATTTTTAGGCTCTGAAACAGCTTCTTCATTGGCTCACACTTACACTTCCGCACTTCGAATTGTGCATGTCTAGTTGCTTCCTAGGGAACGAAACTTTTTTGACCTGCTGCTTGTTTTTGAACGTTTTATGTCTTAATGTAACATACCTACTTTTAGGAGCTTTAACATATTTTACTTCTCGAACAACTACTTTCAAACGCTATCGGCTAGTGTCTGCTAAACGATAGTCTACTTTTAGGGGCAGTTCTATGAAAATACTTGTATTATATAATAAAAATAAAAACTTTTTGCTAATTTATGCACAACAAACTTTGTAAGAACAAAAATACGATTGCATTTAGCATTTAGAAATTAAAAGAGAAAATGATAAATTCAACTTTAAGCGAAGCGAATCATTTTACATATATACGTAAACCAGATAACAGTTATAAAAAAGTTCATTAGCTGATAAGCGAAAAATAAATATAATGTTAATGAATTAAATAAAATTAATACTTATGTACCAACAATTAAAAAAGGTTAAGAAAAATTATGAAAAAATCGTGTGTATGTATGTGAGTGTGATGTGTGAAATAATTATATATGTATACTGCATTGTAATTGTATGACTGCCACCAATTGTGTGTGTGAGTTGGGAATTTTTTAAATAAATATTTATATTTAATATTTTATTTTACAACCTTTTTTATATAATTTTTGTTTTTTTTTTGTTGTAAAACATACGGTATTTAAGCGCATATTTCTGTATTATATTTGAACTACTTACTATTTATGTATTTGATAATTATTATGTATTGTAGCTTGTGTGACGTATGTATTTGGAAGAAAATTTATAGCATCTTAACATATTTATGTCATAAGTTTAAAAATAATAATAAATTATATGTGTAAAAATATATTTTCTAATAAAAATAGATATACTTTGAAATAAAGAAAATTGTGAAATTAAAAATTTTGTGCGCGTGTTTTTTTTTTTTTTTTGGAATTGTGTGCAAGAAAAATGAACAAAAATTAAAGAAAAATAAAATAATAAATTAACATTAAAATTAATTAAGCATTATGGCACTTTAGGGAAGTATTAGCATAAAAAAGGTGTATAAAAATAATATATGAACATAAATACGTATTTGTATTGAGACTAAACAAAAAAAAAAAATAAACATTAAAAAAAACAATTATATTCTTAAAAATACCGGGCTTTTGTAAAAGCTGAAATTGTAAGCTTACATTAAAAATTCTGACTTTTAGCACATTTATTAATAAATTTTCCCATAAAAATCTCAACTTTTTGTATGACAAACAAATTATTTTCCTTAAAAAAATATTAAATAAAAGAAAAACCTTCAATTAAAAATTAATACATATAAACTTTTGTTTTTATTATTTTATAAAGTATTTGTTTTTCCTTTCGGCTTTTATGAAATTGGAAATTATAAGTGTTTAATGTAAAACTGATTTGTGTCTCTCTTGCTATTAAGTTTCTTCCTCCAATATCTTTTTTCTTTACATTTTATGAATAATTGCAAATCGTTAGATTTCATACTTTATTTCTTGTTACAAATTTTTTCATAAATGAGCATGCTTTTTTGATATTTTCCATGTTTCTATTTTTTTTTACAAAATATGTTTCTATTTTCTATAAATTTTCTTTTGTTTTATATTTTCTTTTTTAAATATTTTTGAGCCTTAATTAATTCGTAAAAAAAAAATTAACGGTAAAACAAGTATTTTCATGTACAACAAAAAATGTTCAAAATTTAAACTTAATTTAAATTAATTTCTTTCAATAATTTAATTTTCATATAAAAAAACATATCTACCTGTTGGCGACATTGTGTATACGTGTTAATGCATAAAAATATTTGTATATGTGAAAGTTAATTAAAGGCAATCAAAATTTAACTTTAGAATTTTAAAGCGAAACAAATGTTCATTATTTGATGTTGTCGTTTATAATTATGTGTTTTAAACAAAATTTGTATTGCTGTTTATGCATACGCCAAAATTTTCTCACAATTATTTTAATAATTCAAAATTGATAGCACTTTTTTGAACCGCTTGAAAATTTTCAGTCGTGCATTAGCAAATATTCAACGATTTATGTAGCATACTTTTAGGCTGCTCATGGCTTAAGCTGGGCCTTTAACAGTTTTATAGGTTTCTTACTTCCTTTTGATTATTTTTTGTTGAGTTTATAATTAAAAATATATAGATTTTTAATTATTTTCCTTGTGCTTTAATGTTAATTAAATAGTAATAAATAAAAAATGCATTTAAAAGCAAGTAAAAATAGTTATAGATTAAAAAATATGTAGTTATGAACCCTTTAAAATTATGTGGTACATATTATATATATTTATATACATACACACACATACTATATATATAATAAATACAGCCATTAATACGACTTCTTTAATTTATAAATATACAAATTATTATGTAAAAATACATACATACATACATATATTTAGCATTTGAATGTGTAACAGAAACTTATGAGGAGTAGAAGAGAATGTGATGAATATGTAGAATAAAAGATGTGAAACAAAAATTAAATAAATGTATAAAAGTAAAAAAAAAATGGATTTTAATAAAAAAAATTGGGAAGATCTAATTAAGTTTGTCCACTGTCTGTACTTGTCTTTAATGAGTTTAAAAAAGTAAAAAACCCGACTTTTGTTTAGGCATATTCAGAAAAATACGAGTATTTATTTTCTCGTTAAGACACAAACATTCTTGAGGCTAATACATTACTTTGCACTGCAGTTGTAAATATGTCGATCATCACCTTATCAGCTAGTACATTAATCAGTAGTCAACACAACAGCTAGTGTATAAAAAATAAACAGAAACAGCTAAGCATTTGCTAATCGAAAACATACGTGGCGCATTAGAATTTTCTGGCATTAAAAACAACGGTTTAGATACATACTTACTTTTAAATATGTATGTAGAAACGTACACCATTTTCAAGAATAAAATTGCAAACATTTTCAATATTCAAAAAACACGCTTTGTATTTATTTCATTATATCAATAATATATAGTATAAGCAAATAAATTAATAACAATTTTAACACACGTATAAAAATGTATTTAAAATGTTCTATAAAATAATATAAGAGGAAGGTGACTGTTGAAAAAACAGTCAGTTTAATATTTGCACAACAGTTTCGGAGTTTTACAAATAGTTGATTCATACATACATTTTAATGTACATACATAGTATAGTAAGTATAATTTTCTAGAAATGCAAGAGACATGCAACAAGTTGTAGGATGGGCGGTACTTTCTACATAAAATATTTTTTTTATTTTTTATTATATGTACATATGTATGTACGTACATATGAATATTATCAATTACAAAAGGATTACATTTTGCACATTTTAATTGGAGCGCAGTATACATATACATACATATATTATATCTTTTCAACTACTAATTATGCCTTGTGACAGTAAAAACTCGTTCATCATACAAACAACTGAAGGTGCACAGGTGTACCTTTATTTTCAAGATGCCACAATTAACTTGGCTTATACTAAAACAACGCCTGTGGATCTTTCACATTGCTGGACACGGTTTTCGAAAAACAATATTACATACGGTTACACTTCAACTGCCACTGGTCTCGTTTTGAAATATACAAAAACAATAATTACTAATGCCAATACACAAACTGAAGGTATTACAACGGTTTTTAATTGATTTTGTATAGCCAAGTTTTCCATTTTACGCTCTTTCTTCTGTTTGCGTGTCTCTTTCACTTTACCACGTAGTTGGCGCATTTTGTTGGTTTTTCTTCAAGGATTCTGCAGTAAGGAATGTTTATTTAGAAATTATATAAAAAAATGTAATTCGATTTATATTTCCATTAGCTTACTACTAAAATTGGTGGGTAATTATGGGAGGAAATTAAACAAAACTAAAAGCACTTGCTGCTGTGTGAACTGTTGCTCCAACCACTTGTCGTATGTTTTTGACATTTGACAACGTCAACAGAAATTCGGGCTATGGAGAAAGTTGGGGCCGGCAGTATTGTCAACAACACATATAAAATTACCCGCAATAGGGGAAATTTTTGTGCTGGATAATATTTCAATGAGATAAGTTAACAGTTAAAAAATTTGAATATGTTCCAAATACAACTAATATTTTTATTTATTTTCTTGCAGAGTTCTGAAGGCCTTATTGAAGGTTACCTAAAACTAATACATTTTAAATGCGATTAGAGATTGGTTTTTTATTTTCTTCTATAAACAATAAAAACAAAGAAATTTCGTTCGCTTTTGGGCTTTTAAACAATAGGATTTTTACATTATAGATACTAAGTTTTAATTGCTACTTTATGCTACACCACAAATTACATTGATCATTTTCCATTATCCATAAAATCTTTAGCTTCGTTTATTTTCGCCGCCAAATAAGGAGATCCACCTCGATCGGGATGGTTAAGCAGCATGATCTTCTTATGCGCATCCTTTATCTATTTGAAAAAGAAAAAATTGAACAAAATATAACTAATAAAAACTTTGTGCAGCTAGATTCAACTCACCTTCAGCTTAGAAGCAGCAGGACTGACACCCAAGATAAGCGACGCTTCACGTTTATTCATTTTTGGGTCAAAGCCACCTTTGTAGTATTTTGAGTTTGCTAAAGATTCCGCATCAAATTTTGGTAAATTTTTCATGGTCTCATTTAATTTAGTGGCCATGGCCGGCATTCGACGCATGAGATGTTTTCCAGCGAAGCCCACGGCAGCCAAGCCAATGCCGGCGACAATTATAGAACTTGCCTAAGAGGAAGAAGTTTATGCGGTAAATTACAAATTACATTTAATTATAAAATAAGTATTTGAATTAAATTATTTACCATTTTATGTAATGAGCGATTCCAATTGAAGTTCCTTCGTTCTAGTAGTTTCACAAATTGCGATGTTGTTTTCACATTTTTCTATAATGTGCAATCAGAAATGTCAAAATCAGCTGTTGCGAAAAAGAACAAAGCACATTGTTCAATAACTACGTGCTGCCGTATTTTTAAAAACACATAATTTTTTATTGAAATACATGAGATCAATCTTGCTCTATACTTGTGTTATGCTTTATTGAAGAAATTCAAATTCTTTGCCAAATAAAAAGCCATGGGAAATTCAATTTCGTGCCTATTCTTATTCAAAATATCCTTGGTTTTGCGTTGTTGATAATTCTGATTTGATTTTTCCTGTATTCTTTGGCTTCTTGACACCCTGTACTTTTCTTAACTGCTGTGTGGCAGCTCTAAATTCGCAATTTATTGGCATTTGTTGTCTCCGTCTTATCGGTTGTTGTTTTGGTATGGTTTTGTCAATTTCTGTACAAAACTCTTAAAGGCATTGATTGGCGACGCCGATAAGCATAAAAATCCCAAATAGTGAATTAAGACTGTGTGCAAAAATAATGCAAACAAATGGAAATCAGTTTGCGTGTTTTGAAGCATGTAGCTCTTGTATTATTTACATAACTTATAGAAAGTGGGTTGAAAAGTGATGCGCAATAGTATCGTGATAAGCTGGACAAATAGGAATAAAGGATGCGCTGAAGGACGAAGAAATTAGATTAGCATAAATTATAGTTTCGCACAAATCTTTATTTCCAGTTGGAAAACAAAACGGTAATACAATTGAAATTCAAGAAAGTAGTGCACTTGTTTTCTTTACTTCCATTGGATAATTTTTGGCAATCAAACTTTCCTGTGAATGAATGTATATGTGTATATTCCGACATAATTGTCGTCGCCTATAAATAGCTACCAAAAAATTGCGCGGCAGTGAAAACAAAGAAATCGTATCAAAAGTTGATAAAACGTTCTTGTTTTCTGCATTCAAGCATTGTATATTTACAGATTCGTAAATCACTGAAAAATTTTCATACAATCAGCTGTTCCCGATTTACATTTGACCTCGCTTTCTCGCCGCTGGTTAGACTGAACACACAAAATAAACTCGATTTGGATAAACAATATAGTGCTTTCCCTTTCTCGTACAAGCCGTGTGACGTAGTCTCTGATTGTTTTTGTTTTTTTTTTACAGTTTGGTAGTGCAATAAAGTTTACATTTATCTCTGCTAACGTCTTTTATGGTCATCTCATTCTTTTTCATGGTATCTGCTTTGGTATCTTCTGCAAAACGAATTTCGAATATCCTCTGCGACGAAGAAAAATTGTCAAAAAGTGTCGAAAAGAGTAGCGAAGCAAAATCAGAAATAAACTGAGCGAAGAAAAAAGTGGTGAATGTGACACAAACAGGAAAGTGGTTGCAGTAGCCGATAAAGTGAAAAAAGTGTTTCACAATTTATTTTCTTTCGGTTATTCAATATTTTATTTATGTTTAGAAAGCAAGTGAGGAAAAATAATAAATTCTAGTAAATAAGTGCAAGATAAAGTGAAGAAAACGAGTGTGCGAGTGTGATTAGTTTCGTTGTTCCACGACCAGGCTATCTCACGGTGGCTCAGGTCAAAGCTCTGCTGGTGTCTCTGCTACCCAGTGCCCGTCGTGGTAGTTTAACGCTCCCATCATCCCTCAAATAAATCACTGGCTGAAGTTGGTCCAGCTAGACCATAGTGATATTTGATTGAACACTACTTGGCACTCTGAGGAGTTGTAACACAAAGATATTTGGTAATAAGTGCATGTTCGGAAAGCAATAAATAGCAAAAACTTTACTTTGGAAAATTCCTAACTTATTTGGTGTAAAATCGACAAGGTTTCCTGAACTCAAAGCGCCAAACAGCCGTCAAACTGGAGCGTATACCGGAATACTTACGGGACACCGTCGATTGGTTAATGGGGTAAGTGCGTGACATACTTATTTATCATAAGCCTAAGCTTTAATATTTTTCATTATTTTTTAGCTACAAATAATGGTTTAGTTAACACGGAAAACTTTTGGTTTTCACATAATATTTTCAAATACCAGCTTGAACAGCATCATAGTCAATCAGAGTGATTTTCTGCCTTAAACCAGTTTAGCCAAGTTTTACACTACAGTTTACCGTATGACAAAATCCACTCCAAAACTGTCGTCCCCATGTCAACAGTGCCCATCACTTGGCAAGCACGTCAGCCGTCGCTTTGGTGATCGTTGTGGGTGCACCTGCCATGGCACATACACTTATTATACATACACTTTTTTTGTACAAATTGTTGTATATGTCATAGCCGAGCACATACTTTGAACAGAGATATATACATATATTGTGTTTTTGACTGCTGAAATCTATGTACTCGTATGTACATATGTACGTATTGTGATACATAAATATTGCTTTTGTGCTCTGACCGCCTGCTCTTACTTTTTGCCGATTGTTTCGTCGCTTAGTTGGCGTCTTGCCAATTGCCCTCATTTCAACAAAATTTGCCTCTAATTCAGCCACAAAAGTGCCAACCAACAGTCACCACTACAAGTAATTTTGCTGCCTCTGCTGTTTTTGCGTGAGCTGTCCTGCTGATGCCCACCAGTATCTACATACACCGGGCATAATAAACATTTTCTTGGGTGCTGTTTATGCATTCTCCATACACACATTTGCTAGCTTGTGTCTTGAGCTAATGCCATACAATGTAATTTTTCTTTTCATTTACATACATTTTCCATGTATCATTTCAACCACTTACCCACGTAGGCCAAGAAAAACAGAAAACATATTCCTTCATGTTCGCCTTTCGCTTTTCCGATTTCTGATTCACTCGTCCAAATTTTTAGCGCCGAATATTTGTTTTTTTTTTATTACGTTATGTTCTAAAATATTTTTCATCACTCAAACACGTTAATTCATACATATGTACATACATATAGAGATTAGGATGTATTGGCATATTTCGTAACCTTTTGATTTATTTTGCATTTCGATATTTTTCGCACGTTATTTTGCATTTCCATGGGTGAATCGATGTTATTTTGCTCTATTGATTTCTCAATCATTATCTCCACATTCTTTAGTTTGTCCGAAGTGTTGTTTTTCTTTTCTAAATTCTGGTGCTTCTGATTTGTTTTGCACTATAAACATATACATATGTACATATAAATGTGTAAATATGTACATACATATATACTTATATATGTTTTTGTTTGGTGCGCAAACGATTTCTTGTTATGCATTGTCATCGGCCAGACACAAACATTTTTCCAATATAGAGTGAATAAAGAAAATATTTCCCCTTTACTGGGGAAAAGGTCACACGTGGGTGATAAGTACAAGTATGATGTGTGTGTGTGTGCGATTAATAACTTCATTTAGTTGGAGTGCTGTGATTTGGATAACGCAGGTTTTTTTTATTTGTCACATTATTCCCTTTCTTTAAAATTACCCATGAAACTCTCGAGAAATAAAAGCTATCTTAATCCGTTATTTATGTGGGAGAGTGGGGTTCGTCTTTTGTTATAGAAAATAGCCGTTTTCTATTACATTTTACTTCATGTTGGCTTTCTATTATCTAATTCTGCACGTGAAGATTTATTTTGAATGATAGTTTTAGAAAACCGGACGAAACGATGACAGCTAGGCCCCTCAGCCGTTCAACTATTAATGTCTGGTGATAGTCTTCACAACTTTTGGCGTACGCCGCGAGCGTCCTTTCAAATGGAGCAGAAATCTGGTCGAAAAGTGGAGAAGGCATTCGTAAGGATGTAATCTGTTAAAAAAAGAAGAACCTGGACTCAGATGCTGAGATGAAAATTATGCAGTGAGTAATGGAACGTCACCTTGAAGTAATGTAAAAGTGGTTCCAGTTTTGCCAGCGGTTACTTGAAGAGTTTTTCTTTTTCTTCACTGCAAGATAATTGAAAATAAAACCGACAAAATCCTCGACTTCCCTTTTCACCAGCTGGACGAAGGAGTACAGGCTCAAACTCGATGTGAAAGTTGATGACGTCAAAATTTCGATTACCAACGAACCAAAGTTAGTGGGAGTCACATTCGATACCCTGTATTCCTTCACTCCGCATACGACCGCAATTGCCGCAAAACTCCAAAATGTCGTATCAAAATTCTCAAATCGGTATCCGGCAGTACGTGGTGAATAGATAAAGAAACTTTGCTGGTAACGTACAAAGCAATTTACCGGTCGGTCGGTTGTAAACTACGCCTCACCGATCTGGGCACCGGTGACAAACGAGACGCAGTTGAAGAAGTTCAGGACCGTGACAGGAAACCTTTTGATGTCGCCTGAGCATCACTTGCATAGCGAAGCATCTATGCTATGAGTTAAAGAGCATAATGCTTTGCTGTGCAAGCAATTTCTGCTGCGATGGTACCGAAAGGACTTAACGCTATTCACCAAGAGCCAATCAGCACATTTAAGAACTTTCTCGGAGTCATAATACAAGCCATAGCAGACGAAGAGCTCGAGTTGCCCGCATAATACTAGTGCAACTTAGGCCTGGATATTGTAGCAGGTTAAACTCCTACTCAGATTCAACCCTGACATACCTAACGTATGTCCACACAACACTAACCACCACTTTACATGCCCCCCTAAAACCAACACATCTAACCCCCTTCTTCCTTTGGTCCGAATCCGTCGAAACAGCTCGCTTCATGGTAACTTGGCTTAATTAGGCTCGCCGTAGACGGGGTTGGTAAAGTCGTCAAACCACAAAAACATCAGAAAAATACCAGCAAAGATGAATACCGCGGAGATATAGCAGAAAATGACTCCGAAATTATGTTGCTGGCGAAGGCAACGTCTGGACTCAGATGCTGAGAAGGAACGCAACCTTGAAGTAATACAAAAGCAGTTCCAGTTTTAATAGTGGTTTCTAGGTGAAAGGGTTTGTTGTTGTTGTTGTAACCGCAAAAATATTCCTCAAAGTAATTTTTGGGGAATGTTGCGGGAGTGACGGTCCTTGGCCGGATAAAAAATCCGGGTCGTACCGGTATAAGGACCCGACTGTCTCGGGAACTATTGGATTTCAGTCGCCTCTTACGACAGGCATACCTTACTGCGGGTAAATTCTTGAACACCTAACCCGGAAAAAGGTTTCTTTTTTAGTGATTAACAAGACACCTGCACCTACAGATATCGGTGGCGAATTAACTGTAGTGACGTAAACAGTTGTCATAATTATCTCATCTATCGAGATCAGACGACGGCTAGGTGAAATTTATTTTCAGAATATCGAATGCAAGCTACACATAAATGGTTTTTAGAAACGCTACAATTATCGCCAGCTATTCAATAGATATTTGCGGAAATAGTTTTATCTTAAATGACTTTCTAATTATTCTGTGACGGCTGAGACCAGCGAGTACATACATATACATATATAATTTCTAGTTGCTAAGTACATAATTGCTAATTGAGCACCTCAAATAGTCTGACAACCGCCCACTAACAAAAGCAGCAATCAAAACAAATAAATTTAATGTTGCTACATACATACACGTACATATGCACATTTACAATCCATATTTAATTTTTGCTCAAATATTTATTATTTGTATATATTTTTAAGATAATACACAATGCCAACAGTATTCAGATCAGACCAGAAACAGAAACAGAAAGCCAGTAAGCGAGGGTGTGCGTGTGTATGTGTGACTTCACTTTATCAGTTCATTGACTTTGTGGCTAAACATACGAGAAAGATTGTTGCTGTTTTGCATTAATTGTTTTTACATTTACGTAAATATACTACGTTTTGTTTTATGTGCATACATATGTACATATGTATTTTTCCTTATTTCATTTATTTGTATTTAACTTGATGATAATTGCAATTGTGTCAGCACGCATTGTGAATGCAAACAAGTGTTATAACATGTTGAAATTTCAATTGAATTGTTTAAATAAATTATTTAATATTAATTATCATTTGTCTGTGTACGGTAACTGGTAGCAGCGAGCCACCAAGTCTACCGACCTCGTTCACAGCAAGAAAAGTGAGCTCGAAGCAACCAAGCTTCCGAGGCACCATCGCCCGACAGAGGCTTTGATTAATTTGCTCGCTGCCAGTTCGCTTTTATCAGCTTAATCTTAATTACAGAGAATTACCGTTGGCGTAGATTTTTTTTAAATGCTTAATTGTAATTGCAAGCGCATGTCCATTTGCGAGTTTTGTTTATTTGTGTGAGAATATACATACGTATATAATATGTTTTGTCTCACATACTCGTACATAAGCATATACTATATATTAAACAATAACAGCTATAGATAAAATCAATCAGTATTAAAAAAAAGCCTTTGTTGTCCGACATGTTCTTTATGCCAGCAAAACTGATTAAACTCGATTTTAGAGCGACTATGACTAATTCAGAGCGAGGTGTTTTTATGATTCATAAACTAATAATGTTTGATAGATTATTAATAAAATTAAAAAAAAACAATCGATAGGTGGTACTTTACACAAAAGTTTTAATAACAGTAATATCGGACAAATCGCAGAAATCGGTCCTCGTCTTCCAAAAGGTACAGCAGTTTTAGTCCCATCTCCTTAGACCCGATACTGAAAAGTTAGAACTAGAAAACCGATTTCCCAGCGCCAATGACGCCTGTCCAATCCAACTGCCTTGATCTAAGAAGAAACCCACCTGGTGAGTATTTGATCAGCAAAGCACTTGAAAAGCCTACAGAAAGGCCTTTAACACAGCTACTGCCTCCTAACAAGCAGAGTTGATTTATGTATAAGTAATAGTTGAAGGAAAGCACTCGAGCTGTCACAAGCGACGCGCATAATACTGGAACCGTTAAAGTATGCATAATGTAGTCGACTCAATTCCTACCCTACCTACCCTTTGCATACGATTTACTACCAACTCATCTAAATACCTCTACCTCAGGTTCGAAACCGTGTTGTTGTAACCGCCAAAATATTCCCCAAGGTATTTTTTGGGTAATGTTGCGGGGGTGGCAGTCCTTGGCCGGATAAATATATCCGGGTCGTTCCGGTATAAAGACCCGACTGTCTCGGGAACTATTGGATTTTAGTCGCCTCTTACGACAGACATGCCTTACCGCGGGTAAATTCTTGAGTCCCTAATCCGCAAGGGTCAGGTCTGAAACCGTCGAAGCAACAACAACAGCATCAACATCTTTTAACAAAAGGTAAGTTAAAATGGCAATGTGAAAGATCTCTCCGAGCCGTTCAATAGCAAACGAGGTTTCAGACAAGGTGACTCCATTAATTTAATTTGATGCTTGGAGAGCATAATAAGAGCGTCAGAGCTCAATAGAGAAGGTTCAATCTTCTATAAGAGTGTACAGCTGCTGGCTGTCGCCGATGATATTGATATTATTGGCCTCAACAACAGCGCCGTGAGTTCTACTTTCTACAGACTGAGACGAAATATCACCTGTCATGAAACAAACAGTTGGCTCCCACATTACTGTTGCCAGTCATAACTTTGAAGACGTAGATAATTTCGTCTATCTAGGGTCCGGCATTAACGCCAATAATAATGTCAGCCTTGAAATCCAGCGCAGAATTACTCTTACTGAGTAGACAGTTGAACAGTAGAGTCCTCTCTTGACGAACGGAAACCCAACTCTACAAGTCGCTTATCGTCCCGTCCTGCTATATGATGCGGAGACATGGATGATGGCAGCATCTGATGAGTCGGCGTTAGGGCTTTTTGAGACAAAGTCATCTGCAATTGGTGATGATTGGCGGAATGTTTTTACGCCAGTAAAGTAAGTAAGTAAGATCAAATGGGCAAGTAATACCTTTAAGTCATACAGAGCCCAGGCAGAATTGTGTCAATGGAACTGCAGCAGCCGCGGTGCGCAATCGCCCAAATATCTATCTATGGTGTCTTCAGTCGTCGGTTATTGACTGAAGTTACGAAGGAGGGTAAGAGACTCTGGTAGTCGTCGAGAAGGCAAAGGTCCTCAAATTTATTTGACTGCTGAGTGGGAAAAATATCTCTCGTATTATATACATCAAGCTAAAATATGGAAAAACATTACAGAAACTGGCACATTGGGTAAACGACTAATCGAGGAAAAAATATACATAGCTCGGTATCTCTTCTTTCCACAGTAGTAAATATACTTAAGGCTTTTCTGCTCAGAGAATTCATTAGAAGGTCTCTCTTTGCACTACTGATAAACTTTTGAATATCGAAGCTCCCCACACACTAATATGGTCAAAGTTACCAGCTAAAATGTGTACTTAATCCTAATCAAAAAAAAATTCAAAAGCCAAAAAAATTTTTAAAATCTTCAATTGTTTGAAAATCTTTAAAAGCAATATCGAAGCTCCATTTCTCCAATACCCTCGCCGACTGTACTATATACACATACTTGGCTCTACTTACCTTGTCATTTCACTTGTCTGAAGGTCATTCGGCGTTTTTTTTGTGCAGTAAATCTTCTAATAATATGTCGCTTTAGCTTATCGTTTGGCTCTTCTCGGCGTTTTGAATGCGTTGACCTCGTGCTCATATCTGTCTCTAATCTGTGGGCAATAAATCTGTATGATTTTTTTACTACTTTTTTTTTTAATAAACATGTATGTATGTATGTAGTGCGGCGATTTTTTCCCTACTTAACCTTCATTTGAACTTTCACTGCATCACTGAACGCTGCAATGAAAGCGTTTTGCATTTAAATGTTGCGTTTTTTTTTGCAAGCTTTAATTCTGTGTGACTGAAATATTAAAGTGTGTTTTAGGGATTAAAACAAAAATATTGCAAAATATGATATAAATAAAACTGATACTGAATTGTGGTTTGTTTTTCGAAATACCAAGGATTTTTCCACTTAAAAACCTCTAGCAACCATCAATATCCTTTTCAAATTTAATATTTTAAGTTAGAGAAAGTCATCATCTCTTCCATACATAACTAAACGAACCTTTTCAGCCTTTGCCATTTCCTTTCTATGCATATTTACCGTTATTCGCTACACACATATGTATGTACCTACAAACGGCTGGTGGATTCAGCGAGCGAAAAAGATGAAATGTCCTTTTTGCCTCTTTAAAAATTCATTAGCTCGCAAATAGAGTGAAATATAAGGTCTTTGCGAATCAAATAAACAAGAAATGGGGAAAAATAAATATATCTTTGACGATTTTTGTATTTCTTTGCAAATACATACATACACACATATGTATGTATATGTATTTGCCACAAATGCATACTAGCGAGCGAGTCATCCATCTCGGGCTTGTCTATTTATTTATAATCTGCATAATTGGAAACGGAATTGGAAAAGAGGGCAACCACCAATACCAGCAGCAATAACAACTACAACAAACGTTGGTGACACAGAAAATCCTTTGCGGCGTTAAACACAACAACAACAACAACAACAAGTGAAAGATAGGAAAATGTGACAAATAATAAAGAAATTGCAATAATGTGCAACACAGAAGGCAAGAGATAAAAAGTAGACTAAGTGAGCGACGTGTGATATATTACCATACAGTTGCCACCACATACTTATGTACTCGTACATGCATACATGTATGTATGTCTGTATCTGTATGCCATATGCATTTCAGTCCGTCCGTCTGTCTGTCTATCTGTCTGCCCGCTGTTGTCACTGTGGCTCATCTTCAAACCCAGGCTCATCATCATAGCCACTGAGATGCTGGCCGCTGATCTCTATGCATGTATGCATGTATGTATGTGTGTATGCATCAGCCTGCTGCCACCGTCAGTATCGGATATCAGTCTGTTGGGGCAGTAAGTGCAAATGTGTTTTTGTAGGCTATTGATTTTCAACACTTTTTTTTTTACAACAACTGTCATGCAAAAATGTTGCAACAACAACACTAGCAACACTTTACATATCATTCACAGAACAAAGTTTAAGCAGTCGCATGTACACGTATGTATAAATGTATGCGAGCAACCAACCTTAATGCAACACACAGCTTTATGACTCTGTAACTACAAAAAAAAAAAACAAAAATCAACAACAACAATAACAATAACAACTAGGGAAAGCTATGAGTTAGCGTCTGTAATGCAATTGCAAATAGAGAAGCTTATAAATTGAAAATGAAATGGCATGGAAGCGCTGAATAAGCAGCGGTTTGTTTAGCTTGGCTCACTACACTCATACTTACATACATACAAACATACATATATGTACAAGTCGCATATTGATGCTGGTCAGGGGCTGGGTGGTGACGGCAGCGAGGCGTGCGAAACCTTGAGAAAACATTAAATAAACTTTAATTAAATTAGAAGGCGGCAGTGCGCATACAATAATAACAGCAACAACAACAAAGAAAATGTTGTTACAAAGTATCGACTGCAGCTGCACACACACACACACTACTATATGTAGGTGGCACTGCTGTTGTTTGCCTGCCTATATCTTGGCTTGGTCGTAGGCTAGCGTTTGGGAAATCACTTTCGCTTGCGTACGAGATTGATTTTTTCAACGCACAAAAAGATTTTAAACAACAGAATAAAAAAAACAACAACACCAATAAAAATAATAGACAATGGCGAGCTAAGGCACGGCGACGGCATGTAGGAATTTAATTTATTTCCACTTTTAACTGAAGGTTCTCGGTGCAGTGTAAGTCAGTCGGCCCACCCACGCTGAATTGCATGCGTACCTACAACTGCCACAACTGCTTTTGGTTTGGTTTAGTTTATAGTTTGGCTTGTGGTTGTTTTTATTGCTTTTTTTTAGTCATAAAAATGCACTTTTGTCTGATTTCTGACCGCGGTCAACAGTGATTGGAACACAATATGGAGAGTATAATCAATTGAAACAAATATTATTTTACTTTAAATTATTTAGTTTTCATTAAAAAAAAAATCATTTTAATTTAATTGTATTTTTTTACATAAGAAAATATTTTATTTTAATTTCATTCATTTAAATTTGTTTTATTTTATTTCAATTAGTTTATTGTCCTTTTTTTCAATTTTATTTTAATATATTTAATTTTAATTAATGTAATTCTAATTAATTTAATTTAATTTATTTCCTTTTTATTTATTGTTGTTCTATCCCATTTTATTTTAAATAATGTTTTTTTTATTTTACATAAGAAGATATTTTATTTTATTTTTTTCAATGAGTTTATACTATTTTTTTTTAATTTTATTTTAATTTATATAATTTTAATTCATGTAATTCTAACTAATTTAATTTAATCTATTTCTTTTTTTAATTATTTTTTGTTCTAATCCATTTTATTTTAATTTTATTAATATATTGAGTTTGCTTTATTTTACTCTATTAACTGTCTTTTATTTTATTTGATTTTTATTTTCTTTTATTATCCATTATTATTTTATTTTAAATTAATTATTCTCTTATATATTATTATTTTATTTCAAATGAATTATTTTATTTTAAATTAATTATTTTATTTTAAATTTATTATTTTATTTTAAATCGTAATTATTTGCCGGTCCGAGGTCAATATAAATTTAAAATAAAATGAAAGTCGCCAAAACAATTAAAATATTTTTTTATTTACTTTTGAAATTAATTAAATTTCATTTCAATTATTTTTATTGTAGTCTATTTTATTATATATTATATATTATTTTTTTTTTAATTTTATTTTAATTTAATTTTTAATTTCACTTTACTTTATTTTAGATTACTATGTTCTATTTTATTATTTTTTTATAATTTTATTATTTAATCTGTTTTATTTTAAATCGTTTCAGTTATTTGTTGTAATTTTTATTTTTTTTTTAGCCTAATTTAATTTGGTTTTATATTACACTAATTATTAATGTTAAATATTTTTTATTTTATTTTATTTAATTTTAATTAAATTTAGTTTTAGTTTATTAATTATATTTAATTTTTTTCTATTTTTTCATTATTTTTATAATTCAGTTGTTCTTTTATAATTTATTTTTTAATTTAATATACATTTTTTCAATTTTGATTTTTGTCATTACTTTGTTTCCCGTTTCGCTCTCAAAAATTTTCACACCCAACAATTTTAATGAATTTCATAAAAAACACCACTGTGCCTTTCCGCCGCATTTTCCTTCCGGTCTTTGTTTTATATTTTCACCAAAAGTATTTTTTTTTCTAATTTTTTTTTTGTCAGGCGTCATTTTCGCCACCACCACATCAAGTGCCACCATTTCTTGCAACAATATTTTGCCCTGTCCGCAGCTGGTTTTGTATATGCCACGGCGATTTTTAGGCTTCAGTCGCATTTGGCAATTTCGTGCGGTTTGTTGCTTCGGCGCTGGCCACATACATAATTTCCGTTGTGAGTGATTGAATATTTCGTGCGTTTGCCTTGCAACGTGTGGCCTTATCCTTGCGTTCCCACAAACATGAATTGGGCTCTTTCGAATTTGACGGGCAGCAATCGTGTCAGTCGCGCCATACTCGTACGTTACTCTGCCGTGCCTTTAGCCTCCGACACATCCGATTCAGTGCCGCAGACGCCATCTTCCGCCGGCGGTGTCGCGAATGCAGCAACCGCAACATTTCCGGGATCCTTGTTCCTGCATGCGTCGTCCTCGACGTCGCGTCACCATGTTCCTGGTCGTGCTGTGCAACAGCGGAGTGGCACAGCCGCAACGCAGTTATCACTGCCGCTGGATGTGGAGGAGACAGTTACCTGTTTTTGTAGGTAAATTATTGTGGAGCGTTTGGGAGTGTTTGGGGATTGTAAGAAAGCTGAGTTTTGTGTGGGCTGTAATGAACGCATAGTTCTAGTAAAAATATGCAAATCCAAAAAACATATTGTATACAAATTTTCCAACCACCTACGCACCTAAGAAAGTCTGGGTTTTTCCGAAACGAAATACTTGCGTTTCAGGTTTTCAAAAAAAAAAAAACAAAAAGAAATTGAAAAAATCATTTCTCCATAGTTCTTTCTAAAAATAACACCTGTCTACCTCGTTCCATCACATGCTAATCCTAATTTGTGTGCAGGTTTCATTGCTGTGTTATTAATTTGTTGTTGCTTCTCTTGTTCTTCTTTTTATTTTTCTGTTTTCCATTTCATGCACCTCTTTTCCTCCTCACAATTTCCTTCCTGCCCAGTATTTAATGTTTTATTTCAACTCAGCCGTAAAGGTGTGAAACTACTACTACGTCGATAAACTTGTACGTCTTCAGCGCTCCCTTTTAAGCCTCTTCTTCAATTTGTAGTGCAATCGATATTTGTTGCCAATTTGGTTTGTATTTCCTACGCAGTTTTTGCAACCTTCCCCTAAAAGTTGACTTAAAAAAAAAAAAAATAAAGTACTCAAGCACTCACTGGCCGGGCGACACAAAGAAGTGGTCTGTATTAAATGTGTTTGTTTTTATGGATATTTCGATATTTATGTGAGTAGTATGTATGTGTATACTTGGGGGAAAATATTTCATTCCTCATTTCCATTTGTTTGTAAAATTTTCTAAGGCGTCAAAAAGAGTCCTTCTAACTTCAGATAATACAGCCCTGAAATATAATTCTGCAAAATATGAACAAATTAGTTTCTCACGTTGATCTAAACATTGCGGAAATCTTTAATGAATTTGATGTCCTCAAGTGAAATCCTTTACCAATCATTAAACATATTTTTTAATACCAAAAACATACTGGTTTTTACACTCATCGTCATTCTACATTCTTGCGTCAGTCTCTTTGAAATGTACGTCTCTCAAATTGATGTCTAAAACTATGCTCTTCTGCTTTCTTTTAACTATTACTACTGCTCAAATTAATCACTATTTGTTCTTTATCTTATTATTCGGAAATATCAAGTGGAATCAGGTCAGATTTTCTTCTTACTCTGCTTTCACCAGCGGGTACTGTATCGAATACTTTCAAAGCGACATAAACTAGTCAGCAGAGCTGCTGTCTCTTTATTCGCTGAAATATTCCAATGTCTGCCGTATATCTCGTACAGCTTTTTTTCCGAATACCCCTCAGGACGACTCATCAGACGTCGACATCGTCAAGGCTTCTGCACCATACAGCAGGACGAGAATGATGAGGGACTTGTGGAGAGCTTTGTTCGTCGAGAGAGAACTTTACTTTTTAATTGCCTACTGTAATTCTCCGTTGGATTTCAAGGCTGAAGTTGATATCAAACGATTTTCCAATTATTATACGCCGTAAACTTGGAGATATATGCATTTAAATTGGAGTACAAAACCAAGTTTGCTTATTTCAAGTTTTTTTTTCTGTGTTGAGAAAAACTTTGAGATTGATAGTTTCGTTTCTTTAAGAACAAGTATGTAAAAAATTTCAAGAAAACTGCTAATAAAATGTTATACTTTAGTATTTTTGTATCACTGCTTCATTATGTCTGCTCATAAATGTTTTGTCTGTTGGAAATTTTGTATTATGAATGTGTAGTGACCTTACAGAATGCTCTACTATATTATTTATTATTATTTCTTCACTTTTTTTTACTTTTCATTTTCATTTTCGTTTTTTGTTTTTTTTGTTTTTTTTTTTGGCAAAGATTATACTATGCGCTTCATAATAAGCATTCACTGGTTCGCTGACTGAATGACTGACTGACTGCGTGACTGCCTGAGCGACTGACTGAATGAATGGTTGGTCGGTCGACCTGTTTGCTCGCTCGCTGGCCGGCCGACCGGCCCAACGCCCTAATTGCCGCTTTGCATGTCAGATTGTTTCCACATCGTTGCGTTTTTTTCGCGTACTCGCTCTTTATAATAGCCGTTATAATATACAAATATACAATTGTATAAAATACTTATTACAGATTTTCATATTTATTTCCACTTGTTTATTTATGAAGGCCCTCGCTCGTCATAATTCCCATTAACCGTAATTTAAGCAAAAGTATAATGTATTAAATGCAACACGATATGTGATTTGATGTATGAATGAAGTGGATTTCACTTTGATTTGCTTTAAAAAATATACAATATGTATGTATATATGTATGTATGTGCACATATGTACATATGTATGTACCATATATAAGGTAGTAGGTCAAGAAAATTGCTCCATATCCCAAATACCACTAAAAATTAAAATAATTCCCTCTTTACGGAACAAAGTGGTTTTGCAAGGGCTCAACTAAGAGCGAGTCTGCTGGGTTCATGGTCAATATATCGCAGATAAATTCCTTGACTATTTGAAATTGGTGAGTCAGTTTTAAGGGGCATGTAATGAGGTGGTTAGTGTCCTGCAGGACACACAAAGTTGTGTATGTCGTTGTCATATTTGAATAAGTAGGAATTAAGTCGACTACAATATCCCAATCTTAATTGTGACAATATTGCTCAGGTCTCTCCAGGCAGTTCGAGTTTTTCGTTTGCAATAGGTGGTGATGGTATTCCGAGAACACCGTTCACTACTATAGAAGAGGGTTCAAGGACATGTTGATATGCTCTCGGTGAATGGGGTTCAAAACCTGTCGGTACGCCGTGTTGTTGTTGTTGTAGTAGCGGCTGGCTAACCCCGCTTAGGGCAGGCTTTGTTAATCTAAGTCGCCGAGGTCATCTAAAGGGAGGTCCAGGAAACGTGCTGTTTCGACGGGATTGGACCAAAAGGAGAGGGGGGTTAGATGAGTCGGTTTAAGGGGGCATGTGAAGAGGTGGTTAGTGTCGTGCGGAGACTCTCCACATGCAGGGCATACGTTGGATATGCTGGGGACGAGTCTGGATAAGTAGAAGCTTAATCTACTAAGAAATCTAAACTAAGATCTGGATACGATCTTAGTTGCGCAAGGGTCACGCGGGTCTCTCGAGGCAGCTCGAACTCGTTGTCTGCTATAGGTGGTGGTTTTACTCCGAGTACGCCAGTCACGAGATGGGAGTCTTTGAAGGTGTTAACTGACTCCTGGTGAATGGCGTTCCGTGCTTGTCGGTACGCCGTCCTGTCCAGCGGTTGTTGCACGTGTTGCTGAATGGTACTCCCTTCTTGATGTGTCAAGGCGTCCTGCCGAACGGTTCTTTTATTTGGTTGTCTAGTACTCTCTTCCTGATGCGTCTAGGTAGAGGTTCAGATTAAAATAAATGTCTGTTGGGGTTCTCTTATGCTTCTACTCCTACTCTTTCGTTGGCCAATGTCCTAGCCAGACGCCAATATTAGGCTTGCTGATGCTAAAAAATCTGGGTCCAGCGAGAGCAGTCTACCTTTTTTTCATAAACTGTAGTGCCGGCAGCCTTTTTTTGGCTATATTTCGGATAATGAAAGCTTCATTCAGGGTATGAAGGCCCCTCTCTTTCGAATCGGATTTTCTCACTTGGTTAAGAGACCATTTCCGCTTTTTCTTGTGATTTTGAGTCCTTAATGCTAAATACTTTGGTTGGTACTCATGGGAGCTTTTGAGGTGTTTCCTGCATTCACTACTTGCTGACTGCCTGGCGAATGGCACACGCCTTACATATTTCATAATTAACCCTGGAGCCTAATATATCGTTGTCCCTATACTGTTGTGTCGTTCGTCAAAGTTCTTTCATTTAGAACTCCCCGTGACAAAGTTTTGTCGCTTCTTAAACGATAACTTCATGGCAGTCCGCCTATATTCCCGTCTTTCGCGAGTTCATACTTAAAATTACGCTGTGAAGCTTCACCTACGCCGAGTGAAATGAAATTATATAAAATATAATTAAATTAATAAACAATTTTTCTGAGTAAGAAGAAGAAAATATTGTATACTCTTTGCACATAGTCAATCAAAACAACAACAACCTCTCACCCAAGTAGAGCCAACATCTGTTCGATTGCTCTCTTGTCGCAAACTATTTAATTCCGCTTTGTTGCTTGGCTTTGCCGAAGTGATAATGACGTTCGCCACCGTCGACGCCCGCTGCGCTGCTCACGCTGGTGTGCACTGCACTGCTGCCGGCTCTCTAACTCTCTGTGCTTGTGTGGGTCTCCAGCTGTAGTTCTGGCAGTTTTGCCTTCTTCTTTTCTGGTCGCTCTCGCAATATGTTATGCACCGCACGTTCTCATGGAAACGTTTGTTATTTTCAGGTTGTACACAGCCAAATGAGGCTGACTGCTGCTGGTGGTTGAACTATTGCTGTGAACTATCCGCCAGTACTTTTTCTCATAATTATTTAAGTCATTTTCTGAACTTTTCCATTTTTTTTTTTTTTGGTTTCTTGTCTCTGTATGCATTCAGGTTATTAGAAGCGCTCTCGAGCATATGTATATAAACGCAGAGAGCGCGCGAGAGACCATTAGTAATGCCTGTTATTGGCGTCAGCTGTGACTGCGCGCGGTGGCAGCATGGAACAGCTGATTTTCGATTTTGCGCAGAATCATTTACTTTACATATACAATTTTTTTTTTTATAAATACAAATATTTGTGTGCACTTGTGT
This sequence comes from Ceratitis rosa, assembly GCA_037013455.1. Taxonomy (NCBI): domain Eukaryota; kingdom Metazoa; phylum Arthropoda; class Insecta; order Diptera; family Tephritidae; genus Ceratitis; species Ceratitis rosa. Next base: position 23,913,246 of record JAWMAG010000041.1, on the reverse strand, counting down.
GGGTTGTGTTTATGTGTTGCTTCGCTTACCAGATGAACATCTGTTTTATGTGTGCTCCCCTTCCGTCCGCCATTCGCCTGCTTGCCCTACGACACCAGCCAACCCTTCAACACGGCAACCACTTCATGACCTGTTTGTTGCCATGTTTCTTCTCTCTAAACGGCTTTGGAGGCATAAATATGTGAATCTGTGTGTGTGTGTGTGAATTTGTACTCATTTTAGGGTATTTCCTTGTTATTTCGTTTCATATTTCTTGCCTCTTTCTGCTATTTTCTGCTATTTACTAGTTGTTTTTGTAAATTTCGTGTGTGTATGCATGAAACTTGCGAATTTCTCACCTTCAGGAATTTTCCGTTTGCGCAAAAGTCGGATGGGAAGGGAAAGCGGGCAACGACGTCAGTCCATCAGCTCATCAGCCCGCAACCATCGACTTATTTTGCTACAAAAATCGGCAGCTCGTTAAATAACAACAATTAGACACTTAACACAAGAAATTGTAAACAATATGTAAATTTATATTTTGCAAAAAAAAGAAATAAAAAAACAGTTGCCTGTAGTTAAACAGAACCCCTCTCGCGCTTTTTTGCTGATCCCACGCAACTCGTTCGCTTTATTGCTATTTACCACATTTTGATTGGTTCATTTTTATTGTTTCTGGCGTTTATCGAGCAGATGTGGGATTGCAACAAAAACCATTTAAGGCTACGCAATTACAGCGGCCACCCCAAGCGAAAACGACTATGGGCTTTCGCTACTTGGTGCGGGCAGCGAGTGCGCAATTCATCCATATGTGCTTTGCTGGTTGTGCAATTATGCGGTGCACACGTGTCATTCTTGGTGATCTCCCCACACCAAAACTTCCAACTTCCGGAATTGCGACTTAGGTAATTTATTTGTTTTAACATATATTTACTCGGCATGCTTTGTTGGTGCCTGAGGTGCGTAGGACAAAGAATGGAATACATTGGAAGTACTATTTTGAGAAGGTGATCCAGTTTCCGGGTCCTTCTGAACAGTAATCTCTTTTTAATTATTTTCCATTGATAGTAGCAGGGACTTAGAGAAACTCCCGGAACGGAAATAACATTACGCTGATCTTTAAGATGGATTTCGAACGCTATTGGCCCAGTCCGGAGCAAATTATAAGATATTTTCCCTCACTTCGATGAACTGAATTTAAATATTTTAGAAATCGGGTCTCAATGTGTTTGGATTTGGATTTCAAATTCTTCTTTCGATATCGCTGGTGGTCTGAAAGAATGATAGTTAGGCTTCAGACTTGTCTTTCATTTACAACCGCGCCAAATTCTGTTGGCTATATATCTTTGAAGAGAGATTTTAAACTTTCCAATTGCCAGGAGACGATTTAAACGGCCATAGAAAACCACTAAAACGATCACTCATCAAACCGGTAAATGAGGACATGATAGAAGTAGCAATGACCCTTGAATATTTTGGTAGTGGAGATCATTTTCAGTAACCATTATTTGATACTTCCCTCCGAAATCCAAAAATATTTGTTGAGTTCCTGTCTTCCCTATCTTATAAGCAATAACAACCGTCATTATTTAAAGGAAACTTGGTTATATTGAATCTGAAAGCGATTCAGTGATCTCTCTTGCCAATGAAACCACTCAATTTTCGAAGTTATTTTGTCCACCCAAGCCGTTTACGTTCGATATGACAAGTTGGGTTATAGCTATATCCAATACTCGTGTCATTTGAGATGGCCAAGGGTGAATAAGGCTGAAATATCCGACAATCAGTCGTTTAAGTAAGGAATTTGGTACTGTTTCGAGCTCAATCTTTAAACTCGACTCTTTCTAGTGGGAAGCTGTCGCTGTGTTACCCATTAGAATTTCTAGTACTATCCCATCATCTCCGTGGGAGTTGTTTGGAGAAGAAAACTGTGCTTATTGCTTTGTGCTCGCTCTCCTCAGAAGTAATTGAAGCTGAAAACTTCAAAATCCCAACAAAGTTTGTCGTACGTATCAGAGCTTAGGGTTCTCTTTCATTTTGAGCTCGTCTGTTTAATCCAACTTTGTATTTTTGAAATGAAGATCTAATGGGAACAGGTTCTAATTTGAACAATTTTTTTTTTCGGAAAACAGAAACTAGAGATACTGATTTCACTTTCTTTGATACTTCAAAGTCTGTTATAGAAAAGATTATTAGTCATTCTTTCTGAATTAAACTTTTTTTCAACTTTTATTACGAAATCAGTTTTTATTACACGCTGAGATATTTTATCTTTTACTCTTTTTTTTCTAATGCCAATTTCATTAGTTCCCACAAGTCTTTAGATTTCATTTCAGTGCGCCCAACCACATAATTCATTGCAAATACCCACCACTCTGCGGCATGTCTTCTCTTCACTCTCTTTCATACCTTTAAGCAGACACACTGTTGTTTCTTTCTTTCTTTTATCTGTCAACTTCACTTTCATTATTTTTTGTGCTAACTTGTTTTTTATGAACTATATACATATGTATAGGTATATACATATATGTTTTTATTATTATTCATATTGCTTTTTTCCTGACATTTCTGCGATAGTTTCTTCTCTACTTGCCATATACTACTCGTCATATAACTAATAAAAGCTTTAATTTCCATATGAGTTCGGTCTGCAGAGTCATAAAGTGAAGAAGCTAAGCAAACATACATACCTATATACGAGTACATACCAGCATAGAAACATGCCCGGTTATGTGAGCACCCTTTGCAAAGCCCTGACTCTTCAGTCTTTCAGCTCTTTTAGCTGGCGTTTGGCACTTAAGCATTCATTCATTCCTTCGCTTTCAAGCATTTCTTTCCTCCGCATTTTTCGATACGCTCATATTCTGATGCTACCATTCAGTGTTGTTGTTTGTTGGTTTGCCCGATTTGTGGGATTAGCGTCGCAAATGGCGAAAACGCATAAATCACGAGCGCTCCACTCCAGTTTTTTATTTTTATTTTTATTTCCATTTCCATTTTCGCATTTCGTTTCGTTTTATTTATTTAAAGCGCATTTGACTTTATTTTCAATTAATTTTTTGTTTTCGCCAAAGTGAATTTCGATTTCGTTTTCGATTTCATTTTTTGCCAATTTTGGTTTGCTCTTGTCTGCTGGTCGGTGGGCATTTTGATTTATTTTAATTTTCTCCTTCAGCTAGTTGTGTCAGGTTGTGGCTGTGTTGTTGTTGTCGTTGTTGTTATTGTGGTTTTTGTTTTTGTATTATTTTTTTTTAACTTTTTAATTCAAGAGTTTTCTTTTTTCCTTTTGCTCCATCAAGCTCTGGTCTTTTGCTTCCTCGTGTTGCGTACACTTTATTGTTTTTGCTTTTTTCGGTTGATTTTATTACCACAATTTCGTTTTTATTCCGCTTTTATTCCGTTTTATGTTCTTTTTTGCGTTTTTTCATTTCACCTCCATTTCCATTTCGATTTCATAGCCACCTTTTATGGCCTGAAGCTCCCGCCTTCCTGCCGGTTGGGTGCACGAAATACATATTTACAAACATGAAAATGTTTTAATAAATATGTATAAGTGTATGTGTGTGGAGCTCGGCAAATTTCGCCAGACAAGCAAATATACAAATGTTCATGTGTAAGCGGCAGTAAATGCAACAACAGTGAACGCAGTTGTCTAGTAATATCCTTAAAAGCTAAAGTAACTGTGACGTCATTGCCATTTGGCACTTAAACACACACATACACGCATATATACATACAAAATCGTGCTGTTGCGTCGTTATTTGCCGTTTGTATGTATCTATTTAGTTCCCATCGGTCTCTGTGTGACTCCACGACCAGCCCACTGCGTTTCAGTTTTTGCGACCATGCTCCACTATAAGTGTACAGTGATCTAAGTACATATGTAGTGTATGGTTTTATGTGTAAACGCTGAAGAGTCCGTGTAGAGAAAATTTAAAAAGATAAGTCAATCTATTGGCTTCCCTCCAGTTTCTATGCGCTCATACTTAGACGTAAATGAACTTGTTTCCCAATTCTTTGGAACCTTTGAACAAAATAGCTCTCTTATATACTGCGCTAAATGTTGAAACTAGTTTTCTGCTACCATAAAATATCTTTAAAACATCAGACATCGGCTTGCGATTTAATAACACTTCAAGTGGAAAGCTCCTATAGCATATATTCAGGTAGACTTCAAAGAGAATCCGCATTTTGTATGAAAACATACTCTTTTTGACCGCTATGAAATTTAGAATTGGCATTTTCCCCTCGTACAGATTTCTTAACAAAACTAGAAAATATATGCCGTAAGTAGAAGACGATTTACGGCCGAGCTATCCGTCCAATTTTTGGTGCACGTCTGGATTTTTCTAACAAATAGTGTGATCTCTAGTTTATTCTAAGCCGCCTCTGAACGGCTGATGGATTTTTATGCGCAGGTTTTTATTTCATGTCAAAAATATAGAAATACAACAATTTTAAACTTTGGTCTGGCAGGGCTCGGACCCGGACTATTGCGGGCTAGAAGGCCAGTGAGTTTTACGAGGGGATTAAAAAAAGTTTGGTCAGTTGGTGGCTTTCAATTTGTTTTTGTTAAGTCTAAAAATACCAAATCTTTTGAAATTACTTTATTAGTCTTCCTTTCAAATTTTAGAACGATCGGCTAAAATGAAGACGAGAAAATGCAAGATAGCTGAGTATAGGTCAGACGAAATTCCATCACCAACGCCAACAGAAACTCGCCATGTGATTCTCTTCGGGTTTCGGCACAATTTACAGCCAATACAAATATTCAGTGAATGCCAAATTGCATATGGAACGATTGCAGCGTCTTTAAAGACTATTTTTAAATGGTTCCGAAGATTCCAGAACGGACATTTTTCCGTAGAGGACAAGCCCCGAGTAGGTCGACCAAAATCTTTTACTGATGATGTCACTGTAGCTCTAATGAAATCCAAAATTGACGAAGACCCGCGATAAGGAGATAACTAATGCTGAACTTGATAAACTTAAAAAGCAAGATTTTGAAGACTGTTTTCAGTAGTGGATATATAGGCTTAAGAAATGCATTGAAATCAATGGCAATTATGTAGAGAAGATAAAAAACGGATAAAGATTACGAATAAATACAAAAAGATTTTTTTTATATTTTTCTTCTGGTCAACTTACCGAACTTGTGTTAATCCCCTCGTATTTTCATCAATTTCCACATGAACTCAGTTCACCAGAAAAAAATAAAGCTACAAACAAAATTGGAGAGACTGGAGTTGGAGCTTTCTGTTTTTGCTGTTTTTAAGCTTTCCTATCTTCTTCTCCATATATAGGTTCAATAACAAAAATTATATCATTAAAATCATGCAAAAAATACACATTTTTTGAATAACTCGATTCTTGCGCCATCTGACGGATAAAATTCAATGAAAGCCAGTAAGCTTTTAGAAGGCTTTCGGCAGGTCTCAACAACTTCTCGATTAGCTTCCGAAGTTCCTACAAGGCATTCTCATATTCATACACATACATACATACATACTTACATACATAGATATTCTGCGGTGTGAATTGCGTTACATTTGCTCTAGTGTACCATGTTGTTTTGCGTCGTTGTTATATTGCAAACTGAGGTAGCAATAAATTACAATTACAACAGCAACAGCAACAGAAACAATAACAACAACAACCGAAAAATAAACAAAAAAAAAGCAACAGAATCACAACAGCAATCAGAGACACTAGTGCCCTCGTCGGTGGTGTGACCAACTAATGCGAGGCCTTCGATATATAAAAAACTACTCGCATATGTAGATATGTACATATATATGTATGTACACGTATGTATATTTACAGCTAAAAAAAAATCGCATAGAATATTTATTAAAAGTGCCGGAAAAAATATGAAATACAATATATAAACAACAACAACACACTGATTGTTTTTCTATTGTTGTCATAATTTTTATTGCCACTTACGTACGTATACCTACATGTATATTTGTGTGTTTGTCGTTGTTGTTTATTGTTGATAAAGTTAATAATTCTGTTATTGTTTTTATTTTGCTTTTCACTTTGATTGTCATTTATTCCATTCTGTCTGTTGCTGTTGTATTCTAATGAAGTTGCACGTATTTATGCACATTAATACATACATACGTATGCATGTACACATACACGTATACACAAATTTATTTGCTCGCCTATAAAATTGACATTCATTCATTGAGTTTATTTTAACAGTAACTTGCCATCGGTACATACATACATACATACGTACATATTTAAATATGAACAAGAGCACAATTACATATACATACATATATTAATATATACAGTTACATATACATATATACATACATACATCAGTACCTGCTGTGCTAGTATGTAAGAAATGCAGTAAATTGCGCAAACAATCAGCTGAGGTGTACAACATGCATACGTAAATATGTATGTACAAATGTATTTTTGTATGTATGTAAATTACATGCACTTTTCTAAGGTAGCACCTCCGCTATTCCGTAATCGACCTGTGAATATTCGGTGCAATGTTGGCAAATTCTGTTGGATTATTGCAGTTACATGTGGCATGTAGTAATTACATACAATACAATACATTAATACATACACATACATATATGTACATGCAAACATACACCGGTTCATGTGCATATATATGTATGTAAGTACATTTATGCAGGTTCACATGTACTGCCGTGTACTTTGTTGGAAATTAGAAGCAATTTGGACACAGATATAGGGGTGCACTGTGGCTTAGAATGGGATAATTATTATACCATTAGTTGAAATTTCAAAAATTAAAAGCTGTATAAAAAATAACTTCGGCTAAAAATATTACAATAAAAATAATTATTAAGGAAAAGCAGAAATTTAAAAATAAAAGAATTAAGTAAATATTATGTAAAGAAGGCAATATTAAGCAAAGATATATATGTGGATACATACATATCTAATGAAAATTAAATATATATATATATATATATATATATTACTTTCTTTTTATTTTAAATGTTTTTTCTCTTTTGATATATATATATATATATCAAAAGAGAAAAAACATTTAAAATAAAAAGAAAGTAATAATAAAAAATTATACAATATTAAAATAATTTAAATAATACAAAATATGAAAAAAGAACAAATAAAATATAAATGAAAAAAATAATAATAATGAATGAAATATAAATGAAAAAAATTGTAATAATAAATGAAATATAATTGAAAAAAATAATAATAATAAATGAAATATAAATGAAAAAAATAATAATAATAAATGAAAAAAAAATTAAAAATAAAAATGACTTCAAATTAATATAAAACAAAAAACGAGCACATCAAAAACTAAAGTAAAAAATATAAAAAATAAAAAATTTAAACCAGAAAGGAAAAAAATATGAAAATGAGAAAATAAGTATAAAAAAAATTAAATATATACAAATTTTTAAATAACAAAGAATATGAAATTGGAAAACAAATAAATTAGGTATAATTTGTTCTTTTTTTTTAAATCGGGAATCAAAAAATTCAAAAAAGAAATCCATATAAAATTAAAAAAATAAAAAGAATTCTATAAGCGCTGCAGCTAGGCTGAGTTCCCCTTCTAATTCTTGGTGTGGGTCTTGTAGTTTTTCCAACAAATGTAGGGACCTACAGAGTATTTTAAGTCACCTTCAAACACCGGTTGGACTTTTATGAAAAGCTAGTTTTTTTGTCAGAAATGGACTCGGAAGGGTTGATATGCCATTCTGTCTTCTTTATAAATTAATATTCTACAATTTTAAATTTCAATCCGGCCAGGCTTCGAGCCCATGACCATGGAATCACGCACCATTTATACCTATATATATATTCACAAAAGTTATAGTGTATATATAATTTAAGTAGATACAGTAATATAGTCCCCAAGTAGCTCTACTGTTCTTCCGTGCAGTTCAAAATCGGCACTTCATATTTATTGATCGAATGCCGTCACATGCTTCAGCAGCAGCAGCGACAACAACAAAATTTTCCTAGGAACGATTAAAATATTTTCATTAAATGCATCATATTTTTTGTTTATTATGTATGGTAATCACCAGAATGAAAATGGTGAGAACAGCAAAATATGTGATGGACTTGAGGTGAGATGCACTTAACTAAGTAACTAACTAACCCCTGGTAATGATTTCAAACACGAAAACAAAAATAATATAAAAAACAACAACAGTTTCAATTCTAGATTCAATTTTATTTATTCTTTCGTTCGGTCAATCATTGCAACAAAAAGTAGAAATTTTTCAGCTGAAAATTTTTAAAACAAATTGATTGTTGTTGTGACATTGCACAATTAGCCTCGCTGGTCGAACACCCAGCGTGTAAAAAATGCCCATGGCATTCTGCTGATGATTATTCCAGATTCCGTTTCTCGCTTCTCGTTGCTTGGTCACACAGAAAGGTGTTAAGAGGAAAATGCATTGAAAGCAAAATGCAGTAAAATGTTGAATATGTTGAATGAGGATGAGGATGAGGAAAACGGGTTAAAGGTTACGCTGCAGTGCCGCTGGCTCGACAAAAGGGAGAACAGGGTCATGTGACTGCGGCCAAATGAAAGCAAAGGAAGTCCGAACGACATGAATCAGTGAATCAGTTGCGCCTGCAGATGAGCGAGTGAAATGGTTGCTTGTGGAAGAGAGTGCGAGTGTAAGGTGAACAGAGCAGAGACACAGAGTCGACAGCAATTAATGAAAACAGCTGTTTGGGGACCCAAATTTCAATGCTGATGTTGCAACTCCCGCTGTGGCTTTTCACATTTGCTTGCAACTAAAGTTTAAATGTGTGTGCGTAAGTGTGTACTCTTGTGTAATGAATGATGTTTGTTACCATTGCTATTAATGCTCTTGTAAATATGTACATTTGAAACTATTTTTGGCACTTTTTGGCTTTGTTGAGCTAAAAACATGCGTTCCTACTGCGAAATAGTGTTGCTGTTGTTAATTGTTTATGTTAAGGCTGCTTCTTTGTCACTTGTACATTTGTCAAAAGTCAGAAAAATCTAATTGTGGTAAAAGAAAATAAAATACTGTATGGAAAAAATTAAAAGATTACAAAAAATGCAAAAAAAAAAATAAAAAATAAAAAAGAATAATATTAAAAAAAAAAGAATAAAATTAAAAAAATAATAAAGAATAAAATTAAAACAATAAAAAAGAACAAAATTAAAAAAATAAAAAGAATAAAAAGACTAAAAAAATTAAAAAAAAAAAATTTAAAAAAATAAAAAAAAATGAAATTAAAAAAAAAATTGATTTAGAATAAAATTTAAAAACAAATTAAAAGCAATAAAAATAAAAGTGGAATAAAAATAATAAGTGAATAAAAACAAAAAGAGAATAAAAAAGAAAAAAATAAAAAGAGAATAAAAAATAATAAAAATGAAAGGAGAATAAAAATGAATAAAAATAAAAAGAGTCTCACATTTATTGAGCATAAAAATTAAACGAGAATAAAAAAGAATATAACATATAAAAAAGGAATAAAAACGGAATAAATATATAACAAAAACAAAATAAATAAGAATAAAAAGGAATAAAAAAAGAATAAAAAGGAATAAAAAAATAAAAAAGGATAAAAAAATAAAAAAAAATAAAAAAAGAATAAAAAACGAATAAAAAAAAGAATAAAAAAAGAATAAAAAAAAAAGAATAAAAAAAGAATAAAAAAAGAATAAAAAAAAAATAAAAAAATAAAAAAAAAAATAAAAAAATAAATAAATAATAAAAATAATAATAAAATAATAAAAATAAAATATAAATAAAAAAATTAAAAATAAAAAGGGAATAAAAATAAAAAGAGAATAAGAAAATGTATAAAAAAGAACAAAAATAAAAAAAGAATAAAATTAAAAAAGAATGATAATAAAAAGGAATAAAAATTAAAAAATAATAAAAGAATAGAATAAAAATTAGAAAGAATAAAAATTAAAAAGAATAAAAATTAAAAAGAATAAAAATTAAAAAGAATAAAAATTAAAAAGAATAAAAATTAAAAAGAATAAAAATTAAAAAGAATAAAAATTAAAAAGAATAAAAATAAAAAAGAATAAAAATAAAAAAGAATAAAAATAAAAAAGAATAAATAAATAAAGATAAAATGGAAAAAATTAAGAAAATGAAAAAAGTAAAGAAAATGAAAAGATAAAAACAAAAGAAATAAAATAATAAAATAAAAAAATAAAATGAAAAAATAAAAAAATAAAATGAAAAAATAAAATGAAAAAATAAAATGAAAAAAAAAAATTAAGAAAATGAAAAAAAATAAAGAAATAAAGTAAATGGGAAATAAACAAAATTAAAAGAATTAAAGAAATAAAAAAAAGATAAAGATATAAAAAATAAAAATAAGGAAATAAAAAAATAAAGATAAATAAATGAAAATAAACAAATGAAAAAACTATAAAAATAGAAAAAATATATAAAAATAGAAAAAATATATAAAAAAATTAAAAAATAACAATAATATTAAAAAAATCATGAATATAAAAAATTAAATGAAAAAGCAAAAAAATTAATAAATTATTTAAAGAAATGATAAAATAAAAATATAAAAAAGTACTCGTATATGAAAATATAGATACATATAAAATAGTAAAAATAATGAAAAAAAAGTTAATAAAAATGAAAAAAGCCATAAAAAAGAAAAAATAATTCAATGATACTTTTATTCACCTTTTCCCTTTTCTTATTTTTGTTTTAGTGATTTTCAGTGCTGGTCATTGTCCGCCCTCAACTTGTTCGTAACACTGGAATTAACCGCTAGTTTAGATATAATACTTTTATTATTACTTCATGCGCATTTTGTTTTTGTTATTGTCTATATTATATACTCCATTAAATAAAATTAAGGTGAAAGAAAATGTGTTTGTTTTTCCTGTTCCTGTTGTTGTCCCCATTGTAGTATGTACACATGTACATATGTAAGTATGTCGTGCTGCTGCTGCTGCTGCAGTTCCACAATGACACACATTGACATCATTAAATCTGTAATACTGTAATAGCAAAAATAACAACGACAACAACAACAACAATAATAGTAGTAGTAGTAGTAATAATAATAATAAAAAATATTAACATTAAAACAATAACTACGGCAATGATAAAACAATAGAGAATGAGCGTGCGCTAGTTTGAAAAGTCGTGCCTAAATATTATACGAGTACATACATACACACACACATACACTGTATGCACTATGGCATGGTCGGGGGTACTCTTCGGGCGTTTTGGGATCATATGCAAAGGGCTAAGCTCCCTAAACAATACCACTTTTATAGTTAGTCTCTTTTATTATTTTCCATTTTCAGCTGTCTGCATTGTTCTCTTTTGGTGTTAAGCTGCAGAGTTCAGAAAAAGCAGAAAATTAAGTGAAAATGTGACGAAAATCTCCTATTTCGTTCCAAACCGCCTTTCAAACTTTTTGTCACCCAGTAGGCTATGTTTCGGAAAAATGGTCAATAGAGTTAAGAAATTTTTACTTTAAATATGGACTTAACAGCGTAGCCATTGAGCAAGCCATCTTGATTTGTTATATGTCAAAAAGTCCTATGATGTCATGCGTGATGCAGAGTGTAAAGAACAGTTCGATATTTCCACTTCTCAACCTCCCTACCTTTTATAAAGCTCGAGCTTCGTATCGAAAATTTTCCTTTGTTCCCTTTCCATCTTTATTTACACAAAGCTTACTCCTTGGAAAAAACACTTTCTTGTGAAAATTCTATTATTATCGCTGCAGCATTTCATCTTAGATTTGTATGTCTTCAGTTCACACTATTGTCGGCCAGCAAGTGTCAACTGTCAGCTCCGCTGTCATTATGTGTCTGCCCTTCTCTCTTAAATCTTTTACAACTTTTACATCTATTATTACTTTAACGAGGCAGATTTCTTTGTAGATATTTAAATACACTTGTACATACAAATTTGGTACAGTAAATTGTGGAAGTTTCTTCGCATGCATGTATGTATGTATATATGATTTTTTTTTTTTGTATTTACCATATTAATCTTTACTCTTTGCCTCATTTTAGCATTTGCCGTTAATCTTTTTCTTTTCTCTGATTTCTGATTTCTTTTCATTTTATGCCTCTTTTGTTTATTGTTGTTGTTGTTTACCTACAAATCATTTATCTCATCACGTTATGGACATATTGTAAACGTTATTTTGATGATAATATTAATCGTAAAGTTTTGTATTATTTGATGAGATGAGAATTGATGATGTAAGAAATGTATAACAGTTATTTCTGTAATAATTTACATAAAATGTGATCATAAAAGATTTTAGATACATATGCACGTATGTACGAGTACATACTTATGTATTTATATTTTGTTGGAATAACGAATGTAATTATCGAGTTAGAGTTTTAAACTACTGTTGGCATTTTCTTAAGCATAATAGTTTTATGTCCCATGGAAAACGAGATCAAATAATTTTTTTTTTTGCAGATTCATTCATTCTATCCAATGTTGTCTCTTTCCAAATTGTTTAATGATTTTTTTTTGCTGTTGTCGGCCCTTTTACAGGGAAGCGAAATTATTTAAGATAACGGCATGTTTATGAAAACCGTATCAATTTCGAAGTTGAGTAAGTCGAGGAAGTTGATCAGTTGATTAATGTTTACTATATTAAGGCCTCACGTGGCCATTACTAACCTACAGCGGTCTCACAAGGCCATGATAAAACATCACCCATTATCAATTTAATTCGTTAGAAAAAAAATTGTAATTATACATAAGTCGGAACAGCTGCCAGCATCTACGAAATTTATAATTTCTGAAATTATATTTATCCATAGAAAAATTCTTAACTTTTATAGAATTTTATAATACTTTTAGTTTTTTTTTTTTTTCAACTTGGTTTAAATCTTGCTAATCACGTGCTTCACCGAGTATCGACCCGAGCTCGGTACTAACCAATTTCTCTCTCCCTTCTATTAGCACTCTCTCTAAAATTCATAACTATTCCACCTGAATATCTTTCTATAAATTATTTCCAGCACTTAGCACCAACTGGCCGAATGAGAGATAATATCATCCAACACTGCAGTAAACGGTAAAATCATAACGCAGCATTAAAAAAGTCACAATGACAGGCCAAAAACAACACCAAAGCTAAAAGCTACTGGCTGCAGTGAAACCATATGACTGGGCCATAAGGCATAAGCCACAATAAAAACGAATATTAAACAAGTGGTCGCTGGCGTTTACGGCCTCCTGAACCAGAAAGTAACACAACGTACTCGCTCACGCTCCTACTGCTGTCAAAAGTCGCAGTTACTTTCAATAAAACACTCTAGAGAGAGAGAGAGAAGAACACTGAGCCAGTTTTGGTGTAGCACTCGCTTGCAGTTACTTGCTGGCCAACTATGGCTGCCTATGGAAGTGGCGCTCTTTGTTGTTGCACTGCGAGATTTCTACTTTTATGCCAACATTTTGTTGCTGTTTTGTATTTGTTTGTGTTGCTAGTCATATTATTTTATGCCTTGGCGTTTAGTATTCCAGTGGCGTTGATTCTATTACTGCTTGCTGCCCATGACTCGGTTCTCGGTCGCACAGTGGCACCACAACTTTTGCTCTGCTACTCTTCTATTTATTTATGCGCTACAAGAGCTCTAAGGCACTCGGCGTATATCGATTTCCCTTCAATTTTTATTTGTTTATTTTTTGTTAATTTTATTTTCGGTTTTTTGTTTTTTTTTTTTCTTATTTTTTATTTATTTCTTATTTTTTACTTTTAATTTTGATTATTTCTTACTTTTATTTTTTGGACGTTTCTGCTGTCTTGGTAGCTAGTGTTTTCTTAAAAACTCAATTGTTTCGTTTCTTAGTGCTATTAAATTGCCGTTGCTTTTGTTGTTGCTGCATTTAAATTGCTATTGTTGCTATCGCATTTGTTTGTGTAACTGCGGCTTTAGCCAAGTAAGCGCTTCTTCCATTATTCGTATTAGTATGCAAAACATGTTGCCGCATTTTGATGGCTCAGCAACTGATAACGACAAATTGACACAAGTGGGAAAGTAAGGAAACGTTCATTGACTGCCAGGTTCCTCACCGAAAGCTAGTGACTTGCTGTGACAGAACAGCGACTGAGGTTTAAATAAAGTGGTTGAGCCTTCGGTGCTAGAGTGATTGGTGGCACTATGAAGTTGTCAAGAGTTGACAGAAAATCCTCAGAGATTGGCTGGTTGGCCCTGAACTTGTTGCTATATATCTCAATGTCTTTTTTGCCATATGATCACTAATCAGTCGACAAAAATCTCTTCAAAATATTGGCACCTGGGGACTGTTTATGCTGTTCCTCTTTTCTTCTATATCAATCTTAAAATAGAAAAATCATTTTCTGATCTCTTTCCATCGAAATAAGGACTTTATCATCAATCCAATTGGATCCCAAGATGTGTGATCAGTTAGTAATGAAAAAAATTCCTCTTTACAGAGGTGAAATCTCCAGAGAGAAAAAATAAAACATTCCCTGAACCTATCGCGTCGGCTTTTTAGCATTCCGAAATCATTTCTTGTGTTAATTGCATTAGTTTAGAGCCTCATACCCAGGAATATAATATGATCGGCAGTAGATTTTAGTAGACTTTCTATTAAATCGTGCCCTGTTCAGAACTTTGAAACCACTCTGAGTTCCAATATTCTTCAAAGGCTGTACAATGGTGTATAATAAAATTTGGTGGTGGAATTTCTGTTCTATTCTCAGGTATTTAGGGTTTTCAGGTTTAAGAGATTTAAAATGTCTTTTTAAGTTGATCTTTAATCCAAAGGGGACTAGAGAAGCGTTCATATATATATGTATCTCATCTTGGGACTTCCACTTTTCTAAATATTTACCACCTTAAATAAAGATGATCTCAAACTATTTTGTGAAAATAAATTCGAATAAAATAACAACTATTCTTATTTTTTATTCCTACTGAGGTGCTATGGAAAATGAAACATTTTTTTTAACTAATTTTAATTTATTTCTTAAATATTTACTAATATATTTGAATCTTTTCTATCTTTTCAGGTATGTAATATTTTACATCATACAATTTTTATTCTCAATCTGGTAAGATATATAGTATAGTAAAAAATAAAATAAAAAAATTTTTAAAAAATGAAGTTTTCGATTTTTTATTTCTTAAATTCGTATGAAATATTTTCATTAGTTTTTTTAATTCTTAAATTTTTTTCTTTTAATTTTTTTTTAATTTTATTTAAATTTTTTTTTAAATTTTATTGTCCTTTTTTACATTAATTAAAATTTTAAAGAATTTTTTTTACTTCTATTAAAATTTTAAAGAATTTTTTTTTTCACTTTTATGTTATTTTTTTATTATTTTTTTTTTTAATTTAATTTTTTTTATTATATATTTTTTTAATTTAATTTTTTTTTTATTATTTTATTTTTTAATTAGATTTTTTATTTTAATTTTTATTTCACTTTAATTTTTATTTTTTTTTTATTTCACTTTAATTTTAATTTTTTTTTTTACTTTTATTTTACTGTGTCAACAAATGGTTCCATCCCATTGTCCCACACAGTCACGAACGTCATTAGCAGTGCTGCCAGTAAAGACGTTGCCATAAAAATCGACGTCAACGATAGCGTTTGCAGCGCAGTCACTTTTGTATCTGTATTTATATACACTGTCGTGCACACGAACGGATGCCGATACACAGATGATAAACGGACAATACAACCACATGCTGCCGACTACTGTTGCTGACTTGCATGGGTAGTTGTCGGTTGCGTTTGCAATGCCTGGCTATAAGCGCCGGCTCACATTGATGATGAGGCCATTTTCAGTCGTCGTCGGCAGCGTCGCCTTGGTCGTTAGCGTTGGGCTGTTGCCTCTTTCTCATCAACACAGTTTAGCTCTTTAGAGTTTCAGTCAGGCATTGAGCCAAACAGCCAGCCAGCTACCAAACGTTTTCATTATTTACTTCAGTATGAAAATTTCTTTTGGACGAACTGGATGTTTCCGGTGGTAGAGCGCACGCAAGCAAACGCTTTTTCTCATAAGCTTAGTATACACGGTCGACGGAATGAACGGTTGTTGATCGGTCGGTCGTTCGGTGGTAGATTATACATAGTAGTTTAAACGACACACAGTGCGACGAATAGTCGGCCGGTCGGCCGTTCGAACGTTTGTTCATTACACATACAGGCCTGACCTGTTTCACGCTGTTTGTTGTGGCTTTCCAAGTGGCAAAACGTCTTTCTGTTCGAGTTGACAAAACAACAGTGTGACATTCAAAACAAACGGTACGCTGCTGCTTTTACTAGCGAGCTAAGCCACCTCTTACTAGTTAAATGCAATTTGAACGCTTGTTTTCAGTTTTGGCTTTTTATTTTCCATTTCGTGAAACGTTCTGCGCTCGTGTGTGAGAAAAGTGCAAAAACACAGATGTGGAGTGTGCAAAAATTTGCAAAATTTGCTGAATTCGAAGAAAATGCATAAATTGTTTTGAAACAGTTACGAAAATTTTGTGAAATTCGACGACTTTTTTCAAAAAAAAAAAAGAAAAAAAGAATAGAATAAAATAAAATTTTAATAAAAGTGAGTGAGTCAACTGAAGAAGTGTGTGTCTAGGTATATATATATATATATATATTTATATGTTTTTCTTGTGTTTGTGCATGCCAATGGGCAACAATCCACATCGTCATCATCCTCGCCATCATTCAAGTCATTTGAGAACCGGACTGTGTGTGGATATTGCTGCTGCTTCCTTCTATGGACAAATATTTAGATTTAGACTCGTTTACTTTAATATAAACTTCTTTTTTTAAATTCTCTATATGTATGTTTATAAACATTTCTTGTTGACCACTGGAAGATCTCGAATTTCGAGCATTTAAAATATAGAGAATATAATATTTCTTTTCTGTGCCTGTGTGTGTACATATGTATGGAGTTATGTATTTATGTGTGTGTTGGCGTACAAGTTGGCGTAATTGTGTCAGCCACAGGCGTTCAAGCATTTTGCTGCCTGCCTGTTTGTAGTGGATTTGAGTCGGGTAGTCAGGAAAGCAGGAGCCAGCCATTCAGAGTCAGCCAAAGAAACGCACTTGAAACTTGTATAAACAAATACCGATGCACTTGTGCATACATACAAACATCTATACATTGATATAAAATGACTGCATTTATTCGATTGAACAATCAGCGAGCGCCATCAACGACAGCACACACACACACACACAAACAGTGGCTAACAATTAAATATCCAGTCTGGACTAGCGCAGTTTGCTTGCTGCCAATTGTAAGGCAGTCGGTCACCAACGCCAACCGTCACTTAGGCGGGCGCTTGTGTTGGAGACCATAATTGTCAGCTGCTCAAGGGAGCTGAGGAAGAGTGAGCGCTTTGAGTGTGTGTTTGTTGTGTGTTGTTGGAGTTTGCAGGAAATTAGATACTCGCCTGTGCGTTAGGAAGTGAAAGATTTATTTATTTTTTCCTTTTGTAGGATATCATTTATTTCGACTACCAGTCAGTGTTTAATGAGCGCCTTGAAGGAGCAAAAGCAAAACCAACTAACCAACCAACAAGAAGCACCCAATAGAATTTGTGCACAAAACGCTCAGTGACGAGCAGTAACAAAAATTTATTGACTTCCCTTGCGCATTGAGTAGGAAGCAAGAAATAAATATTCGACGGAAATGAAATGAATTTTAACTTGTCAAAAAAGCACCAACACCAAAACCAACACCAAAACCACCTGCCCGCTGCAGCTCTGCTTTTATGCCCATATTCTTACTTACAATAAGTTGGCTTTGCCTGCCTGCACTTGGCATGTGCGTGTGTGTGTGTGTGGGTGTGTATGTGTGACCACCTTTTCTCAAGCTTTACCACTTAAAAATTGATTGAATTGCACTGATATTAAATAACGTCGCTTTTTGACGTTATTTCTTCAAATCGTACAAATCTACCAAGCCAATATACGAGCACATGCACACATAAATATACAGCAAGTTATCGTCAGCGCCTGCCTGTCAGCTCTAAGCTCTGGCTGGTTGGCTGTAACACACTCACTGCTGTACACGGACATCACTGTGCGCTATGTATATAAATATGTATGGGTCTCTGCTTGTCAAGGAAACGGATTTTCTTTCATTCCTCAAAACGAAAATGGATTTTTCATTCAAATAAGAATTGTGTATTAAAAGCGGATGTTGTATTGACTTTGGCTGGTTGGCTGGTTGGCTGGTTGGTTGGTTGAGTCGAGGACTTGGTCGGCTGCCGGCGGGTGCGGGTCGGCATCGAATACATGTCAATTGGATTGTCATAAAGTGTGATTGAAGTGTGTATTTGAAGGATGAGAAAATTGTAATAAAATGTGTTGGCAAGTGCCGTGCCGTACCCCGTACCGTTACCCGTGTGCTTTGTGAAATTAAGTGATTGGATAAAAGTGTTCAATGGAATTTCACTTAATATTAAAATGAGGGCAATGCTGATTTTGTGCATTGATTAAAAATACCGAAAATACATTTATAAATCGATTTATTTTCCATTTTCCCTAAATATGATAAAGTACTTAATTAAAAAAGGCCTTTTTAAGAAATACACAACTTTAAGATTAAAAATTAGTTATGCTTTCAATAGTTCCATAAAACATAAGAAAAGGTTCTTCGTGTATTTTGGTTGTACTGATACTGCCAAGGCAGTAAATATCCTTAGAGATAACTTGCACGTCTGTTTAACGAACGACTAGAAAAAAACATTTTTTATAATGACGATATTAAGTTTAGTGGAGTGTTTAAAATATTTTTAACCCCAAAGAAAACATGACTTTTCCAGTTAATTTGTCATAATGAATTCACTTAAGTGATTTTCCTAGTCACTCTTCGCTTAATCCCTTGTTGTAATTCTTCTTTTCTGAATCTTGACCTTACTCGCTGACTTTTCGTAAATTTTTTACCCAAACAAATATTTAAACACCCAACACAAATTGCTTTTGAACTCTCTCTCTTTAACGATGTTTTCTTCAAATACTGCTTATTAAGCCTTTTAACAGCTTCTTATTAAAAATAATAACAGCCTTAACAACCTTAGCAGTACTGAAAAATGCTTTCTAAAAGCGCAGTCAAGCCAAAGAATTTACCAAAAAAAAAAAAACAGAAAAAAAAAATAAAAATAAAGAAAAAAATAAATAACTTTTGCTGTGCCATTACACCTTTCGAAGTGCGAGTAAATGAGTTTGAAATTAAAAGTAGGTGACCCCAAAAGTCAGTCGCACAGAAAAACGTGCTGTGAATTGAAACGTCTTGACAGTTGTATTTAGTTTATTACTGCAGATAAACAACGGCGCTGCTTCTTCTTTTGTGGGTTTTTAAACGATTCTAAAAGAGTCAAGAGTCCGCGCGAATTGCGCGTGCAGACAGTATAAAATTTATCGAATGCACCAAAGTGCGGAAAAAGTAAAGAAAATTAAGTACACAAAAATAAATTAAAATAATTTCGAATTTAATTCATTTATTATTTCTTTAAGTGCTCTGGAATGCGTTTATTGGATGTGGGAATGAAAATGGAAAATTATGAAATGATAATAACTAAAAAATAAACAAATTGCATTAAATTCTTCAATTAAATAAATATTAAAAAATAAAAATAAAATAAAATTAAAATAATGTACAAACTAATAAAAAAAATTATTTTATTTATTTATTTATTATAAATGAAAAATAATAATACAATTATCATTTTACAGAGAAAGAAGCACTAGCTGCCAGGGCTTACGGCTCAAAAAAAAATTAATAATGAAAAATTTAATAAAAAAAAATAAAAACTAAGTAAAATAATAAAGTCAAATGAAATAACATAACCTAAAAGAAAAATAAACTAAAATAAATGAAAATAAATTAACAAATTTAAATAAAATAAAGTAAAGTAAACAAATACAATTTAATAAATTAAAATAAAATAGTTTTAAAAATTTATTAAAATGATAAAAATAAAATTAATTTTAAGTAAAAAAGATTAAAACTAAATAACGAAAATAAACCACGATTAAATAAATTAAAACGAAATAAAAAATGAAATAAAATCAAAAATAGAATAAATATTAAAGAAAATTAAAGAAATAAATGAAACAAGAATAAAAATTAATTTAAAAAAATAAATTAAATTGAAAAAATTAAATTAAATTAAGACATAAATTAAACTAATTTTACTTAAATTACATCACATTAAAGAAAACCAAAATTAAAAAATTAAATTAAATAAAAATGTAAAATAAAATACAAAAGTAAAATAAAATAAAAAAGTAAAATAAATTAAAAAAGTAAAATAAAATAAAAAAAGTAAAATAAAATAAAAAAGTAAAATAAAATAAAAAAGTAAAATAAAATAAAAAAGTAAAATAAAATAAAAAAGTAAAATAATATAAAAAAGTAAAATAAAGAAAAGTAAAATAAAATAAAAAATTAAAATAAAAAAAAAAAATAAAAATAAAATAGAACAGTAAACAAAATAAATTAAAATTAAAATAATATGCAAAATAATAGATTAAAAAATGTAATAATGAAAAATTTAATAAAATAAAATAAAAAAAGAAAATTAAATAAAATAATAAAGTGAACTGAAAACTAAATAAAATAATAAAGTAAACTGAAAACTAAATAAAATAATAAAGTAAAATGAAAACTAAATAAAATAATAAAGAAAAATGAAAACTAAATAAAATAATAAAGTAAAATGAAAACTAAATAAAATAATAAAGTAAAATGAAAACTAAATAAAATAATAAAGTAAAATGAAATAAAATAAAATAATAAAGTAAAATGAAATAAAATAAAATAAACTAAAATTAATTAAAATAAACTAAAATTAATTAAAATAAATTAAAGTAAAGTAAAAAAATAAAATAAAAAAATAAAATAAAAAAATAAAATAAAAAAATAAAATAAAAAAATTAAATTAAAAAAATTAAAATAAAGTAGCTTTAAAAGACTAATAAAATAATAAAAATAAAAATAAAGTAAGTATAAAAGATTAAAACCAAATAACAAAAATAAACCATGACAAAATAAATTACAATGTTATAAAAATGAAATAAAATAAAAAATAAAATAAATAATACAGCAAATTAAAAAAGTAAATGACACCAAAAATATAAATTAAATTAAAAAAATAAATTAGATTGAAAAAATTAATTAAATTAAAACATAAATTAAATTAAAATACATCACATTAAAGAAAAACAAAATTCAAAAAAATAAATAAAATAAAAAAGTAAAATAAAATAAGAAAGTAAAATAAAATAAGAAAGTAAAATAAAATAAAATAGTAAAATAAAATAAAAAAAATAAAAATTAAATGAAATAAACAAGGAAAATAAAATAAAGTGGTGAAATAAAATAAAAAACTAAAACAAAATAAAATAAAAAAGTAAACAAAATAAAATAAATTAAAAAATAATATAATTAAGAAAAATAAAATGAACAATTTTTTTTTACTTATTTCTCATAAAATTTTTATTGATCCTCTACCTCTTGCGCTTTCTTCCGCTTTAAATTTATGGTCCCTCAAAAAAAAAATTCTAAATTGAACAGAAAAAAAAATGCATGCTCGTGTTAAAATTCAGTTCACTGATTGCTTGTTATTGGCACAAAAATGCTATATAATAAAAATAATATTTGCTTGCCTTCACTTCACATGCGTTTTCGTTTTTATTACGCTGCTCAATAAACCTCATTTTAAGTGCATTGATTTAAATTATTATTTTCTTTTTTCTTTTTTTTTTCAAAAATATTTATTTTCATTTGTTGAGTATTAACTGATTCATCGCTTGGCTAGTTAGAGCGCACCTACCGGCCTGCTTGCTTCACTGACTGACTCCAACAGTCGCCGGCAGTTAGTTAGGCAGGGCTGAGCTTTTTGTTTGTTGCACTTTGCTATTTCAGTGATTTTTTCCTTCTAGCTATTGTATGTATCTATGTATGTACTACTCTATATTTCCATGTATGTATAGGCATTCAATTCATTTTTCACATGTTTTTCAGAATTCTCAGCATTTTCAGTTTTTCATTATTACTAGTTTTTTATGAAGAATGTTTTTTCGGTTGCTAAGCGGTGCAATGATACATATTCAGTTAGTTAACATCGATTTTATTTACTTGCTTTGCGTCGTTACATACAGCGAGTAGTTGGCAGTTCGAGTAACTAATATTTCCATTACATACATACCTACATACATACATACATACTATACATATTGTTGTTGTTTTTGCCAGTTACTAATATATCTCGCATTACTATAATTATTGCTGCTTTTTTTGTTGGCGTTATTGCTTTGGATTCGGCTGCGCTTGGTTAGCGTTCGTTAGCTGTAATGCTTTGCGCGTCCAAGTGAAACCCACCAAGCGAGTCCAGAGCCAAGCAAAGCAACTGTTTGACTTGCTGATTCACTGCGCCTCGCTGTGCCGATCTAGTGATGTGCTCTTCGGCTGACGGACTAACTGACTGACTGACAGTCTGACTGACTGATGAGAGACTTGTTGACTGACTGACTGACTGACTGGCTGTTTGCCATGTCTGACAATTAGAATTGGAATAATGGCACACGGTTGAGCTGCGCTCGCAGCGAACAACGTGATAATAACCAAAGCAAATGCAAGCGGGGCAACAAAAAAAAAAAATATGTGTTATGGTTAGCAATAACGTCACCAACAGCGCTGTAACAATAACACTTTGCCAACACTAACAACAAATATCAGTTTAATTTATTTAATTTAATTTTATTTATTTGCTTGGCTTAGTTCGTGATTTTCCAGTGCTGCAGAGTGTGCAGCAGCATTGGCTCCGGCTGTGTGTGTGCGTGTGTGTGTGGGAGCTTACATGCAAGTTGTGATTTGCAGTCATTTACACTTTCAAAACAAGAGCCGAAGAATCATCGACTGATTAGTAATCGACCGTTTGGTGTAAGAGGCAGTTAATTTTCAACCCTGGCACCTATCGATCGAAACACCGCTGAAAAAGGCAGCCTCATTCGCCGACTAATCTCAACGAACTCATTCGATCTTTGCCTACAAGTTGCTGGCATTATTATGCGGCCTGTCAGCTGGTTTTCTCACAACAGCTACAAAACCATTTAAATGCAAAGTCAATTTGTTTTTCCATTCACTCTACAACACCACTTCAGCGAGCACTGGATCGCCTACTTATTATATTTATTATTTGTTTATTTATTTTTTGGTAAACTTGTCTATCGCCGACTGTGCATATAGAGCTGCTCGCGCCGCCTATTTGCCAGTCAGCCCAGGCAAACAGTCACTCAGCAAGTCAGTCATTCAACCTGTAGACTTCTTCCCGCGCACATGGGATTAACGTCATTTGCCGCTCATTTGTTTACTATTCACGCGCAGCACGATCATCTGTGTTCCAAAATACAACCCTGTCGCACATGTTTATTTGTGTGTGTTTACACCACCTGCCATGTTGCAAGTTTATTCGCTACTCGCAGTCGGTATCATATGTATCTATGGCTGTTATTCGCCTGAATTGCACTCATGTGTAATTCTACGTGCTCTGCGGGCTCTAGCGTCCGATTCTGCGTCGGACTTTTTCTTTTGATCTTCCTTGTCGGTCGCTTTTATTCAGCGCTTTATTTTTTGCTCGCTTTGCTGGCTGTTGCTCTCTCTATCCATTCCGCTGTTTCCTTGTTTCTGTTACTTGCGGCACTGTTGTGTCATTAGCGTGATATCTTTTGTATTTTATCTTTCCGCTACCGGCCACTACAATAGACCAGCTACAAAGCTTAGTAAATTAAAAGTATGTTTCTTCTGATTTCATGTATTTATATTTGCTTGCTGGATGCATAGGTTTTCGTGTTGTTTATTGGTTATTTGAAATAATTTCTGCTTTGTTTTTGGTTAGTGGTTTTCTGAGTTCTTGAGTTGAGAGTTCAAGGCTTTTTCTTTCTCAGACCATAAGCGAGTGTGTGTTGAAAATAAGAACGTTTGAAGGCTTCCAAAGGTTTGCAAAAATCTATCGAAATTCTGTTTTGGTCTTTCTAGTATCTCAGGTCTGTAAATGTTATCGTTTTTATTGGAGCTGGATTCCCAAATCCAGCCTACAACCTCGCTAGGCGAGTAAGGTTAAGTTTAGCACACATTTATATAGCGAGCCGCTTGCTTCAAGACCGACTTTTCTGGTAAACAGACACTGAAATTAGATTTCAGCAAACCTTTAAACCGAATATTTTGGCGTGTCTCCACTGAAGTTTCCTTTTATGGTATTTAGCCGTGACCCAAGGCTTCACACGGGTTTACTAACGTATCTTGCACAAGGGTAGTTTCTTGGGCTGTGAATGAT
This sequence comes from Ceratitis rosa, assembly GCA_037013455.1. Taxonomy (NCBI): domain Eukaryota; kingdom Metazoa; phylum Arthropoda; class Insecta; order Diptera; family Tephritidae; genus Ceratitis; species Ceratitis rosa. Next base: position 23,888,941 of record JAWMAG010000041.1, on the reverse strand, counting down.
CAACATTTTTTAATGCAAATCTTGAAAATATTTCAGCAGCAGTTGAGATTCTTAAAATGAAAAAAAATGCGCAACAAATTCGGAAATATTCGATTTCAGCTTTTGGAAATTTGTGCTTCCTGAACGATTGCTAATTTCGTAAGGATCTAAAATCATTCTTGTGAGGATAAGAGTACTATAAAAGATACTCCTTGGGTTTATCGGTATATGTAGTTATTTCTTTAGATATAACTTTGATAGCTGATCATGAGAAACTTATGGTCAAGGATTATTTTCTGCTTCTCAACGAGAGATTCGCTGAAGTCTCACCAGCAGTTTCGTTGTGCGGTTAATTCCTCTGTTCTTTCAGCCATTAGTGTACTTCAAGTTTCCTTTGAGAAAATATGTTCTCTAAATAATTCTTTGAGAAACAGCAGCTTATTTCTTCTAATACTTAAGTCAAAAATATTTTTTGCTTGCTAAAATCTCAATGATCTCATCATGTAGACAAGTTTAATATTTAATTTCATGCAGAAAAAAAAGAACTCACAACAACAAGTAATAATTTATCGATTAATTATTAACTCTGCGCGCGATCACTTGTTCAACGTTCGGACAACAAAGAAATGAAAAAAATGCTATTAAATACTAGTTACTAGTGACTAGCAAATAGCAACGATTGGCGAGTAAATAAATTGCATTTTGAGCTGCAAGAGAACATAGTCTGCAATAACAAGAAAAATAAAAAGAACAACAAAGAACATTGCTGCTTAATTATTGTATTTCTCAGATGATCGTCAAAACGGTCAGCTGGTTGATCGCGCTTAGATCGCGCTATACAACCGACGTCAGCATTTGGTCAATGTTTTTGTTTTTGTTTTTGTTTTCTGTCTTTTGCTTCAATTTTATTTAGCTTAAAGTCAGTCAGTCCAGTCAATGTTGTGTGTGAACTAAACAGACCGGCCCACGGGCGCCTAACTGCGAGACGGAACCTGATCGTGTAAGCACACCGACACAAACCCAAATGCCTTTATGTTATGTGTGTATATGTAGAATGAATGAGTGGTGCGAAGAAACGGCAATTCGTAGCGCAATGACCATAATTTACTTGTGCCGCCTTTATAAGCGTTTGCTTGTATGTACGCGCGTGTGTATACCTCTGTGGCTATTACTAAGTTGGCGCTCCTCTAGATTTGCTGTCTGACCTTTAACGGCCAATAGCAACAAAAACAAGTTTCTTCGGTAATATATTAGTAGTTTTATTGTATTTATGTAGGTATTATGTTTATGTTTATCTGTTGTTCATGTAGGGAAGTTGTTAGCTTGTTCCTCCTTTCTTTATTATTTTTGTATTCTATTTTTCTTGTTTAATCTCCTCTTTAAGTTATACGCTTGATTATTCTTATTAATATTTTATTAGTGCGTAAATGACTAACTAACTGGTTAGTTGGCTGTCGACAGATTTTTTTTCTATTTAATACATATGAACATAGGTTGCTGTTTGACGTACGCGTAGAGTATGAACCCCAAAACATTTAGGCTTGAGTTCCATTTGAGGTTAAGTTGAGAAATAAGGTACTTTTCTCCACAGTCACACAAGTGCTGAGTCAAGTTTTTACTCTAAGAGAAAGAGTTTTTGAAAATAAGAATTTTTTTGTGTACTTTGATTTTATTTAAAATTGTCCTAAGCTTGGCGATCACTATAGAATCATATTAAATATCAAAATGAGCAAGAAAATTAATTAAATTGAACTTGAGAACTTAATGTTACTCAGAGTTTGAGTAGTAAAAGGAGCCTAAACTTTGCTAATATGTTGCCCTCGGAGCTTTGAGACTGCGTTTGTAATATTTTTCGATCTCAAGTTGAGATCTATGCATATATTTTTTTGAGAAATAGAATTAATAGTTTTGTGTTCTTGAAGTTTTGAGGGCCTTAAGTGTATTCAGCAAATTTATTTTTTATTGTGTAATTAATTTCTACAAAAGATGGAGAACAAATTTTCAGGTGATCCAAAAAAAGTTTTTGGATATACAGCCTTGGGAAGATGTGCGTTCAAAGACAGTTGTAGGCTCAGCGCTTTAAAATTTAAAAGTGTCTTCTCAATCGTCAACTGATATTGTTGAAATTTTACACGGATCTTTAAGACAATAAATAATTAAATTAAAATATTTTATTTTTATATAAAAAATATTGAAAATAGCCCATGTAACCCCATAAGAGAAGTATTTTGAATATCGAATTGAGATCAATAAATTTCTCAAACATTGGTGCACCTTTCGAGTAGCGTCAATAATTTTTATAATATTTAAACTTTTTGAAGACTTTAGTGCTTATTGGGTTGCCTTAATCATTTATAAAATTACAACTGTTTATGTTCTTGTATGTGTGTGTGTGCTAATATTAAAAGTGGCGCGATCGCTGCTGTTGATAGGCGACTGACAAGTGCGGATGCTGTAGCGCTCACTGCCACTTTGACTTACATTGTGTGTCTATATGTATGTATGTGAAGCGTCACTTTTTGCACGCTCAAATAGTAAACAACATCAAATAGTAAAGACAAATAATATTTATTACAGAAATACTTACGTGCTTGGTTGGAAAAATTCACTTTAATTTTATGCTTTCAATTTAAAATTCAACAAAAAATGATAACAAATTTCATATTTTATTTTCAAAGAAAAATTTACTAATTTAACGCTTGTTTTTGAAATTCCAGAAATTTACAGTTGGTTGTAATTTTTATGGAAAATTGCATTTTTTTTTTTTTCAAAACTTAAAATAATTATTATCAGCGCGTTTTTAATTTAATTTTTTATTGTTGCAAAAAAAAAAAATACCAAACAAAATCGCTTATAATTAAAGTGAATTAAACTCGGTGGCATGCATAACATTTGATTTGTGATCAACAAACTCTGCTGGCTGGCTGGCGGCGTGCTCTGCGAACGACCTTCACTTGAAGTGCGCCTCTTTTATTTTTGTTTTTTAACGCGATTAGGCATGATTACAGTTTTTTCTTCTTTTTTTTTTTGGTGGCAATTTTGTTTTGAACCCCACGCGGCCAATGCTCGCATTCTCAACACTTTCCGGTGTCCGAAATCGGCGGGTGCTAATGAACTTGCCGAAGGTCGCTCAAATGCCACGCTTGAAACGTTAATTAAACGCAGATTTGTCAAACTTCCTCTACCACTGAGGACCAAGACGCAAAATTGTAAATAAATAAATATTATAAATATGTTTTTTTTTCAATATCTAATTTTATGTTTATTTTTTACTTTTCCTTTACACATAATGCGTGGTAAATAAATAGGCGTTTGAGTTGCGGCGAGTGACTTAAAAACAATAACAAAAAACATATACAAAAATACCTTTAAATGCGCTATTCGTTGTTGTTGTAATTTAGTAGTCAAATAAATTGAAGTTAAATGAACTTAATCAAGTAAAATGTTTTGTTTTTCCTACTCTTCCCATGAATATTGCAATTTGACTCAATCAAATGAACTAAAAATAAGCAAATTTTTTCAAACTATTCATTCGAGTCATAAAAAGTGTACGTGTTTAAATGGAAATTATTTTGGTGTCTAATAAATGCGAATAAAATTAGAAGCACGCATAAATTTAAAAACATTCAAAGGCAAATAGACGAACGCTTTAAGAGTAATTGCGAATTATGTATATGGGTGTGTTATAAAGGGTGACGATTATGCAAATTTGTTTTTACGACGTTTTTGGGGGGCATAAAAAAGCAGTTGTGTGGCAAATACAAGAGAAATGATGAAAGTAAAATAAAATAAAAATGAAATAAATAAAAAAAACTAAGAAAAACACAAAATTAAAATAAAAATAGAAATAATTAAAAATACAGAAAAAATTTAAATACAGAAAAAATTAAAAAAATAGAAAATATTAAAAAAATAGAAAATATTAAAAAAATGGAAAATATTAGAAAAATAGAAAATATTAAAAAAATAGAAAATATTAAAAAAAATAGAAAATATTAAAAAAAATAGAAAATATTAAAAAAAATAGAAAATATTAAAAAAAAAATAGAAAATATTAAAAATTAAAAAATATTAAAAATAGAAAATATTAAAAAAATAAAAAATATTGAAAAATAGAAAATATTAAAAAAATAAAAAATATTAAAAAATAGAAAATAATAAAAAATAAAAAATAAAAAAAATGGAAAATAAAAAAATAGAAAAATAAAAAAAATAAATAGAAAAAAAATTAAAAAATTAAAAAAAAAAATAGAAAGAAATAAAAAAATAGAAAGAAATAACAAAAAAATAGAAAGAAATAAAAAATAGAAAGAAATAAAAAATAGAAAGAAATAAAAAATAGAAAAAATAAAAAATAGAAAAAATTTAAAATAGAAAAAATAAAAAAATAAAAAACTGAAAAAATTAAAAAATAGAAAAAATTAAAAAATAGAAAAAATAGAAAAAAATTAAAAAATAGAAAAAAAATAAAAAAAAAGAAAAAAAAAATATAATAAAACAAAAAATTGGGTAAAATCAAAAAACAGAAAATAAATAAAAAATAGGAAAAATAAAAAAAAACAAATAAAAAATAGAAAAAACAAATAAAAAATAGAAAAAACAAATAAAAAATAGAAAAAACAAATAAAAAACAGAAAAAAGAAATAAAAAAAATAAAAAAATAGAAAAAAGTGTTATATGTTATAAAAAGAAAAATAAAAAAATAAGAAAAAAGAAAAATAAAAAAAATAAGAAAAAAGAAAAATAAAAAAAATAAGAAAAAAGAAAAATAAAAAAAATAAGAAAAAAGAAAAATAAAAAAAATAAGAAAAAAGAAAAATAAAAAAAAAATAAAAAAAATAAAAAAAATAAAAAAAATAAAAAAAAATAAAAAAAAAATAAAAAATAAATAAAAAAAATAAAAAAAAAAATAAAAAAAAAATAAAATAAATAAAAAAATAAAAAATTGTAAAAATATATGAAATAAAAAATTAATTATTAAAATTAAAATTAAAGATGAATAATAGAAAAAATATAAAATACAAAATAAATAAATACAAAATTAAAGAATGGAAAAAATTAAAGAAATAGAAACAAATAAAGTAATAAAAAAAAATATTAAAAAATAAAAAAATAAAAATAAAAATTTAATTAATTGAAAAAATTAAAAATTAGAAAAAAAAATAAATAGAAAAATGAAAAAAAAAATAAATTAAAATAAATTTAATAAAATTACATAAAATGTAGAAATATATATGTACATACATATTTATATAGTTATTCTCATATCTGAAAAATTGGTTGTAAGGGGGCTGTATGAATACTCCTCCGATTTCAATGATTTTCGCTTGCTTATTTGTACATACTTAATTTCACGCTCTTAATTTTACAAAGTATAGGGCTTTGCGTACAAACAGACGTGCAGACGAACAGACAGACATGGCTCAATCAACTCGTTATTCAGGCCTGACCGGTGTAAATTTTGCTGGGTCTATCTTTTTTCTTTCCCGTGCTTACAAAGCTTTAATACTATTTTATGTGCATGAAGGTATTAAAAATGAAATGAAATAAAATGTATTTAAATAAAAAAATATTAAAAAAATATGGAAAATAAAAAAAAATAAATTATAATAAAACAATTTTTTTTTGAATATTCTATTTCTTGCAGGTTAGCATGTAATCTATGATGTCTTGGCACAAACCACAAATTTTAGTAAATGTTATTGAGAATTTTTTTTTTTTTTTTGATACTTAAAATACTAATGTGACAAATTCAATACAGAAATATGTAAAGAAACCAATATTTTAAAAATTTGTCACAAAAAGTTTTGAAAAGTTGCTGCTATTTTGATCTTGTAAGCAGTTTTCTCGCTGCTTATTTAATGCTGTTCCGCTGCCAAAATGTTGTTTGTTTGTCACATAAATATACACTTTTAGCTATATTTTAAAGGCATAAACACAATTGTTTTCATACGCACATATAGACGTGTGCGTTTGTGTGGTATTTCGGAACTTTATTTTTATTATTCTACGTAATTTTTTTTTTACAAATTTTACTCGCGCATTTCTTTTGGTCGAACTTCAATAACACTTAGTCATTTATGTAGATATGTATGTAAGCATATTTTTTGTTGTTTTTCTAGGTGCTAAAATAATGTATAAACAATTATCTAGCACAAAAAGCGAACATTCTCACACAAATATCAAAGCGTAAAAACATACACCGAAATTCTAATTCATTAAAAAGAACAAGAAAATCTGAAACAATAAAAACCAACAAAAAATCATTAAGAAAAATTAAAAATAAATAAAACACGGCACAAAAGTGAAGTGAAAGTGTTTTTTGGGTGTCACCTGCTCGACTTGTATTTTTTCGAGCTTTTTTTTTCGTGTCAGCACAGCAATGTTAAAAACAAGAGCAACAACAAACTTTAGGTGATGTACAATAAGTACATAAATATCGCGATGGAATAAAAAAGTAGAGAAGAAATTTCTATATTTTCCGCTTCCAAAGCGCATTATGCTTCGAATTTTAATCTAATGGAACCAGAATCCAAGACTTGCAATTTAGAAAGTCGGACTTTTCATGTCCCTCTTGTCGGAGGCATTTTGGAGGAGTTGTAGTAGTAGTTATATTTGGTCGGAAATTTTTAAAAAATATCGCGTTCTCCGTGCTTTCGGGGACGCCATTAGGATCACAGCAGCCCCAGCCTTACTTACCCTATAGGTGACGAAGTCAGAGTCAAGTGCGATGTAGAATAATACGAAAAATTTGTCCTCCTAACAAAATCATTATTGCGTTGTATGCCTAATACAAAGAAGTAACAACAATAAGTGTATAAGTATGTACCACAAAGCGAAGTTTTTTTTTTGTTTTTTGCTGACGGCGATTATGCTGACGTTGACGCTAATGACAGTGCCGGTGTCAGCAACTCACGTCGGAATGTCAGGAACGCAAATAAAGAAGACACGGTGACCAGAAGGGAACGAAAGAAGCTCGATCAACTGCCAAAGTGATGAACAAACACATACAAAGACATGTGTAGTCTCACACGGACGGACACTCACATCCCCATACAGTAGAGTGACGATGACGACGACAACAGATGACTAGGCAAACAAGTAAGCATGCGGGTAAACAGTAGGCGGAAGTAGGGGATGCGAACCCAGCAACTGCGAGGTTCTATACAAAGCCGTTGTGTTGTATGTGAAACAGCGGGTTCGCTCTTCTCAGCCAGCAAGCCAGCCAGGAAACCTGCTTGGGAAGTGCAAATAAAAAGCTACAAACAAGCGGAGGCATCTGCGGGCTGTCATATACACACCTCCCATACATACTCGTACATATGTACGTATTTATATGTACTCATCTCACATATGTGCTACCGTTGCTGACGCATATTGCATTATATTGCAAATTGCTGGCGAGTAAACTAACATATGTATCACTCAGTGAGGCAAAGAGCCAAGCTAAGCCCAGCCACTTGCCAACTAAATAAACACTTGTCAATGCTGCTGGCAATTCTTGTTAGGTTTTTGTTGTTGCAGGGCCACACGCATACAAGTGGTGAGAAGGGGAGAGAGAGAGAGGGCGCATGGGTCAAATGATAAGGAAAATAGTAGTACGTAGGAGCATTCGCTGAGAGTCGGTTGCGATGTACATATAGGGTGACCGAGAGAGCACCGACACTGTCAACAAGGGTAGATCGCGCATGTGTGTGTGGGTTTTTGAATTGCATGACAGGAAGTGCTGTTGCGAGTGTCAAGTACAGTATAAGAAATGTTGTAAAAATTATATTTAAAGTAAATAAAGTTGCGAGTTGCAGAAAAAATCGATTCTCTAAAAAGTTTTTTGGTTATTCCAAATAGCATGAGAGCAAATATATCCTGCCAACTGGGTATAATTCAATCTGTTGACGTCCTGTTTCTCTTTTTCATAAAATTGTTCTCGATTTGTCGGATTTATGGAGCTCGTGATGTCCTTACACCTTCGACATCTAGCTTTGGAGACATGAGTGGAGTTAATCTCAGGAAAACGTATTTTTTTCTTTAAATTACTCACATATTAAAGGTTTCAGCGAGTTTTTTTAACCAATTTAGGGCAGATTTATCTGTCAGGAAATATTTATCCTTACATAAAAAGATCTAACATTTGATATATTTGTATTCCTTCCCTTTGTGGGATGTCCATTCACCAAAATTGAACAGATCAAAGGTTATAAGTTCGTTTTTTTTTTTTTTTTTTTTTTTTAAATAAAAACCAGTTTTCGTTCTTTCCATCCACCCACGAATACCAAGCAGTCAATGAACCTATAGCTTTCTTTAGATTCTTATTTTAAACCATTTTCTTGGAAGGTTTTATTCACAACAGTGACAAAATATCTGCAGAGCGTATTAATTTATGCGTTTCTTTACTTTGATGCTCCGCCTTTACAAATCTTCCATGACCAAAGGTCACTATATTGTAGCTTATAATATGGCAAGTAGATCGCAATAGATTTTGGCAGTTTTCGAGACACTTATGTTAACTTACTGCGTAGCTAAAGCAGAGCGAGTGCATAACACAAACTTGCCGCATACGGTCGGTCCCAGAGGAGCGGCCTCAAGCCGCAGGAAGGCAATAAAATACAAAAAGGAAATGTGTTTTGTTGTTCCTTTTTTCTGTGTTGTTTTTTTGTTGAACTAAAATCAAGATAGGCCAAAAACAGTAACTGTATGAGCGGCAGCTTAGTGCACTTGCTTGGCAAACTGGCAAACTGACAAATGCCAAATGATTTTTATCGTTTTTTTTTTTCTGTTGTTTTTCTCTTCATTACTAGCAGCCTGCAGTTTTTGGCTCACTGCAAGGAAGGTCAATGCAGGAAGTGTTTTGTGCGCGCACCGCAGGAAGTTGCCACTTGCCACTTGCAACAGCCAAGGCGCAACAGCGAGCGGCATTAAAAAAAGGAATAAAAAATCCAAAAATTTAATAAAGAAAAAATATAAAATAAATCGATATTTTTTGTTTCCTGCACCTTTTGTTTCATATTTATTATTATCTTCTTGCTCCTGTCGGTTGTGTGCGCCAAAAGGACACTTGTACACGTGTTTGCTTTGAGCTTTTGTTTAGTTTTTTTATTCCTTTTTTATTATACTTTGTTTTTTGCTTAATAATTCTGCTTATGGCGAAGGAGTAGAGTGTCTGAAAAAATGTAGGCCGGAACCAATACCGGATTATGTCCGCACTACTTATTTAGTGCACTCGCTTAATCGCACAATCGAGCAGAGCCACCCTCCCAGCAGCCGGATAGCAAGTGCTGTGCCTATCTTTGCCGGAATTCGCCTTCCGCTTCTTTGTTTCCTTTTTTGGTTTCGCTTTTTACACACAATATTTCTTTTTTTTAATTTGTCCCCTAAAAGTGACAACGCAAATAAATGTAATAAGTGAGTGTGTTAATACTGACAGCACCGCTTATAAGTGATGACACGAGTAATTACGAAAAAATGTGTCAATACTAATGTAATTACTTTGCTTCGAGCGCTGAGCGTGAGTTGGCAGGATAACGTGAAGCTGATAAAAAGGCACATTTGAGAAAGGATAAAAGGCAAAAGTGACTCAACAAAGGCGGCAATTTGGATGATGAATTTTTTAGATTTACTCCTTGTGATAAACGCCTGCCATTGCGGATGCTGATTTTTTTTTTCATTTTTTCTTGTATGAGTCATGGGTTTTTTGGTGGACTAACAAGCTGTAAATGTTAGAAATGTGTGTGTAAAGATGACGAGGCAGCAGCATGAAAGCATTTTTTTGAGGAATTTTTTGAAGAAATTAGGTTTGAAGTGTTATATATGCGTGCTGCCCCAAATATGATTAATTTAAAATGTTTTGATGGGAATTTTCCCGGAGAGATTCAATGTTATACAAATTTAATTCATCGTATGTATATTAATATAATTTTTATACTGAGATAATTTTAAAATTTTCAAATCAACAATTTTGTCACAACTACATCGTATAAAACGAAGCATAATTTCACTTGTAATTTCCTTCAGTAATCTCACTTCACTTCTTCACAGCGGTTGAAGGAACAATTAAAATAGTTACTACAATTTGCAAAATATTTAAAAATAGTTTTTTTTTAAAGATGCTAAATAACATATAGTGATATCTCTGTTTAAAACGTTTTTATTTTCACTGTATTAATATACATTTATATTTTTAACATTATCAATTTTTTTTAGAATTGTATTAAATTTATTTTTATTTTTATTAAATTTTTTTCCTATTTTACATACGTGTATATTTTTTACATATTTATTAAATTTATTAAATACATATATACTATGTATATGTTTTAGTTTTTTAAATATACATATCTATTTTTTAATTTTGAAAGATGTATTTTTTAATTAAATATTTCTTATAAATTTTTGCTAAAATTTTAATCTTTTCTTTTTGAAATTTGAAAACATATTTTTATATAATACATTTTCAAAATATTGTATGTATTTTTTTTTAATTCTGTTGAAAAATGTTTTTGAATATATTTTTAAAATAGCTTTTTAATTTTATTTTGAATATATATTAATAATTTCAATTTTTTATTTGTTGAATTTAATAATTTTTTTAAATATTTTCATTTTTTTTTTTAGATTTTTCGAAATAGTCTTTTTGAACATTTTTTTTTTATATATGTTTTTTGAACATTTCTATTTTTTACATTTAATACAAATTTTCAAAAATATTTTGATTTATTTTAGATTTTTCTAAATAGTCTTTTTTAACATTTTTTGTTTTTTATATATTTTTATGAAACATTTCTATTTCCTACATTTAATATAAATTTTCAAAAATATTTTGATATATTTTAGATTTTTCTAAATAGTCTTTTTTAACATTTTTTGTTTTTAAATTTTTCAATTTTTTTTTAATGTTTTAGTATCTATATTAAATTTTTATATTTCAATTTCTAAGAAATTATATTTTTTATAAATAATATTAATTTTTTAATTTTTATATTTTTTAATTTTGTTCATTATTTTTAAATTTATTTTATTTTGTTTTTTATTATTAATGATCTTTTATTTTTTTATTTATTAATTTATTAACTTTTTATTGATTTACGTTTTCAAATTATTTATATTTATTTGAAATATTTCTTTTTCCTAGCGGAAAATTTCTCCAACAAATTGTTTTTAAGTTTTTGATCGCGTATGAGTTATTTAACTTAAAACATATTTTTATACATTTTCAGAATTTGGATGTTTTTTTTTAATTTTGTTTACAAGTGATTTTGAATATTTTTTTAAAATATCTTTTTAATTTTATTTTGAATATATTTCAATAATTTTAATTTTCTATTTGTTGAATTTAATATTTTTTTCTTAATATTTTGATTTTTTTTTAATATTTTGATGGTTTTTTAATATTTTGATTTTTTTAAATTTTCTAAATTGTCTTTTTGAACATTTATTGTTTTTATATATTTTTTTTTTAATATTATAGTATTTATATTAAATTTTTATAATACATTTTTTGAATAAACTCTATTTTTTATGAATAGTTTCGAATATCAAATTTTTTTTAATTTCGATTTTTTTTTTCTTTTTTATTTATTTTATTTTTTTTATATTGTTTTTTATTATTAATAATCTTTTATTTTTTATTTGTATTCTACATTTTTTTTGTGTGTTTCAAATTCTTTATAATTATTTGAAATATTTTTTTTCGCTAGTTGAAAATTTCCCCAACAAATTGTATTTAAGTTTGTGATCGCGTATTAATTTGTCTTTAAAGCCTTACATTGTTTAGTAAATATTTTTGTTGTAATTGTGCTTACGCATAAGGGTGGCTTGTTTTCGTCTTATTTAAGCCCTGACCTATTTACATACCATAACTAGGTAACCGCCCAAATTGTAGTCAAACAAATAAACTTTTGTTTTCCGATTTCACCAGCATCTTCAAGCATCGTCTGCTTTTTCGCAACTTTAAAATTCGCACAGCGCCCTCTCTACCCCCCGTCCACCCTTTTCAGCCAATTCTATGCAAACGACATTTGCTCTTCAATTAACGCCTCCGTTCTCTGTTGAGATTTCTTTTTTCATCGGTAAGCTTTTTTGTTGCTTTTTTCTTCTTTCACTAACGCCTCATTACATTGAGCACTTTGACTAGCCTAACTAAAGGCAAAATTACAGCAAATTAGCAGAAGCAACAACAAAAAAAGAAAAAAACATAAATAAAGAAACAATGTGTTTATAAAAACGAAAGAGTGCGAGAAAATGGTTGCACAAAGTAATTACATACGAATATATATGTACATATACATATGTATGTATGTAGCATATGCATATTTGGAGGTAGTCAAAGGCATTAAAGTAGTAAAGGTGCTGGCTGACGAGGAAAATAATAACCGATGAATGATTTTTTTTTCTAGCAGCGAAAATAGCAACAAAGTAGCACAGCATTTTTTCTTTGCACAATTCAGCACCCGTGTGTGTGTGTGTGTGTGTGTGTTTCTAATTGTGTCTTGCAATGTGTAATGTGTAGCGGCGTGTGAAAATTTCGCAAAAGTTTCACAAACCAACCGCGAACGCTGACTACCCTAAGTAAACCGCCTACCAACCAGCAAGACACACACTCACACACACACGCTTCCACATGCAAGACACATCTAACTACCGCTATTGCTACTGCAGCGTTGTATAATTCATCTCTGCTGCTGCTGCTGCTGCTGCTGCTGAGAAGCCTCTAATTTCCTCGACACCGCTGCTTTAAGCCGCAAACCACTCCACACACCACAACCGCCGCTCGCTTGCCACTTGGCAAATCTATTTTTGTTGCAACCGAATTTTTGTTGCCGCCACATATACACACATACATACACACTCCATTGTTTATTGTTTTATTAAATTACTATTTTTTTATTTCATAAAAAAATTTCTCATTTTGGTTTTTAGCAAAATTTTCTTTTTAATTTAGCCAGCAGATTTCGCAAGTTTTCTCTGTCAGTTCTGTACACATAAGGAGGAGGAGGAGGAGGAGGAGGAGGAGGAGGAGGAGAAGTAGAAGAAGAATGGGTGGAAGTTGTATGCATGCCCGTGGGCGGCGGGCGTTTTAGCCATTTCTTGGCTTTTTCATTTACTCATTAAGTCCATTCAGCGCACTTCACTTCTTCTTCTTCTTCTTCTTCTTCGCCACTTTATGCCACTTTGCTTGCGGTCGTTTTGTCCGAGCAATTTTAATTTTAATATTTCGTGATCTACTAAACCGACATCTTTTCGCATGTGTCTAATTTTCCGTGCATTTTTTTGCGTTATTAAACCATAAAAGCGGCGGGCAAGGGAGAGCGAGAGTGTGGGTGGGTGAGAGAGAAAGAGAGAGAAAGACGACATAAGAAGCCATTTGGTAGTTGTCTTAACGCTTTTCAAATGTTTAATTTTTATTTTCACTTAATATGAAATATTTTCCTCATAATTTCTGCCGTTTTTCTTCTTTCTTCGCATTGTTTTCGCCCGCACACTCACACTCGCCCACATGCACGTCGTAAATACTCGCTGGGTTTTCTGCGAATTGTGCAAATATGCAATTTAATATTTTCCGCTTTTCATTCGTGTTTAATTTTTATTTATCATTTTCAGTGTATTTCTTTTCTATTTGTAGCACAATTTGTCGTCTTTTAGTTCATTTACGGTTGTTGTTGTTGTTGCTGGTTGACTTTTGTAATTCCTACACGAATGATTTTCTCTTAGTTTGTTGCTTAATCGTCGGTGTGACGGCGGTTAGTTGGTTGTTAGGTCGTTTGATTTGTCGGTTTTTCACCGGAAAGTTACAAGAGATGTCGCACAGTGGTGTGAAGGTGGTGAAAAAAATACCATTTAAGTATAAATTAAAATTCTTAAATATATTTCTTGTATTAAAAAATGTTCTTTTATAATATGTATTGTATGTATAAAAAAATTTTTATACTTTTTAAGCTATTTAAATATGTAATCAATGGCAAATCTTTTAGATTATTTTTTAGTGCTTTTTACCCCTTAAAATGTGATCCAAAAAGTCTTGAAGTATTCAAAATATAATATATGCATACATTAGTTTTGTAAAAAATTTAATTAACCAAAAATTTAATTCAAATTGAGAATAGTTAAATCTTTTTATATATATTTATTGAAATAAATTTCATAAATTTCAACAACATTCTTTTTTTTTTTGCTATAAATGAATATCATTTATTGTTGCTATTTCGCATTGTACTACTTTTATATATTTTTTAAGTTATATTATAAAGTTTTGGAATCGAAATACAATTTTTAAACATTTTTTTACTTTTTTAATCTCTATTTTAATTTTTGGTTTTTAAGTATTAATTAAAAATTTAGTATTATTTTATTGCACATATATTAGTATTTATTTTTTAATCCTTTTTTTACAATTTTTATTTTTTTTTGTTCTTTTTTTACAATTTTTATTTATTTATTTGTTTATTTGTTTTTTAATATATTTTCTCATTCAATTAAATTAAACTAATTTAAAGTACTTCAACTGATTTAATTACTTAATTTAACACAATTTAATTTATATAAATATAATTGTTTTTGTTTAACTTATTTTTTATTTATTTATTAATTTATTTACTTATTTTTTCCATTTATTTTCTATTTGATGTAATATTTGATTTAATTATTTAATTACTTAATATAACACAATTTGAATTATATAAATTTAATTGTTTTGTTTTTTTATACAGTATTAATTTATATTTATTTCATTATATTTTTTTATTTGTTTAATTTTTTTGTCCAATACATTGTTTTATTAATTTGATTAATTAAAATAAATCTAAAATATTTACATTAATTTTAACTTTAAATTAACTTTAATTTTTTTAAATTTAAATTATTTATTTAATTTAATTTAATTTTTTTAAATTAGTTTAGTTTAATTTTTTCAAATTGGTCTAATTTAATTTAATGTTTTTAGTTTACTTTTTTTGTATTTTTTAATTTAATTTTAGTTGACTTATTTTTTTATGTTTTATGTTAAATTTTTTAATTAATTTAAATTGTTTCTACTAATTTCTCTTTCCGTGCGACTGCCACACTGTGCGACGCCTTCATTTTCTTTTTCCTACCCTTTTCCTACCACAAAGTTTCTTTTTCTCTACATACTTATTAATGTTGTCGTGTGAATGTCTATTTGTCTATGCGTGTGTGTGTGTGTGTGTTTATTGTGTTGTACGTTTTTCGCTGAATTACTGTTTCCCTGTAATTGGTATAATTTGTGGGAAATTTAATAGGTCAATCTTTTGTCATTGTGCGCGTCGAGGTTACTTGGATGGAGACGAGACAACATATCATTGAATTGAAGCGCCGTCTCATGAGTTTGATATACATATATTTTTATGTTGTTGCTGTTATTATTATGGTTTTGTCATTACTTCTGGTGTTTTTTATTTTTATTTTTGTTATTGTAAGATTTCTACCTTTATTTGTTTGTTGTAAGTAATTTTTTCGAATGTTGTTGTTGTTGTCGTTGTTGCTGCCATTCATGCTCGACTCGCTTGTCATTGCGCCACTGTTACACTAATTTGCTTAATAAATTCGTTGTTGCTGTCGTCAGTTTTTCACCCGCTGGTTGGCAAGCAATTATCATTTTCACCGCTGCGACATTGTTGTTGTTGGATTATTTCAGTGGATCTTTTCGGCGTTCAGTGGTTTTGTCCAGCACTCGCTAGAGTTTCTATCGCCATTCACATCAACAACTCGTCCGTCGCTTGGTTCGTTCTCAGTCAATTTAGCGCAACTGCTGCTCACGCGCACCGTTAGTTGAGGAAATTTATTTGTTTTGCATACACCCGCTACAAAAACAAAAACAACAACAAAAACACCAACAATAAGCGCTGCCACTTTTTTCCCTTTGGCGTGGAAAACTTAATGAAGAGAACTTTTAAGTTGTTTGCCAGAAGTTAGTGTATTTTTGTGTTGTCTCACGAGTCTGTCCAGCTGTTCCTCAGCGTTACTTGCTATTATATTAACTATTTTGTATTACTTTTTTGATGTTTCATTGTTCTACAGCTTACAAGCTGCTGCTTCTTAGTCTTCTTAATAATGTCACTGCTGCTGCTGTTTGGCCCTCTGCCTCTTCCGCTGCGCGTCCTTGCCTCCAATGACAGTCATAAATCTCGAATGAAATTACATGCCGACCAACTGTGACCAACTGTGAAAAGAACTGCAGTGAAAGGGTGATTTACTCGTCGCCACCAACACTTCGTACCACCAGCCGGAGGGGCGAGCGATGTGTGTGGCCGATGCTGCAGTGAACACACTTTAATTTACTTTGCCTTTTTACCTTTGCACAAAATTACACTTATTAGCCACAGACACACGGAGATAGATGCAGAGTTGCACCGCAACATTCTTGCTCAAAAAATGGCCGCTCAGAAAGTAGAAGAAGAAGAGATAAACTGCTGTTCTACTTACTAAATGCAGGTACTCATTCTCTCATACGTACGCCATGTGTTGGCCAATCTTTCGATCTCCTTGTGTTTCGCCGTGTTTATTTTGTCCAATAAAAGGACTTTATGACTCATCACACATCACCCGGACGCCCTGCTGACGCTGTTGGCTGTGACTGTGGTGTTGTGACTATAAAGTGTAGATTAATTAAAGTAATAAATTCCCGATGACGTCGACGACGACGACAAAGACGACGCTGAGTTCTTTATAACACTTTCTTTGTTGTTGGCCATTTTCCATATGTAACTAACTATATACGTGTATGTATGTGCATGCGCTATGTGCTTTTATGCGATTTGTACTTGCTTAAGGACATTGTTGCTTGTTGGCGCCGCCTGCTGCTCCAGTTGCTCTACACCTCCGGAGCGCCATTGGTTTTTTGATGGTTTACTGGTTGGTTGGGTGGTTGGCGCTTGGACGCTTTTACTCAGTCAGTTTGTTGAATTTAATTAACATTGTGTTGAGCTCCAATTTAGCTGGTTTATGGATTTGTGAAATGACCAACGCAAATGGGTCAACAAAAGGGAAATATGTTCTTATGTATGTATATGTACTGTGTTTAATGGCTGAATTTTTGGTAGTCGTAAATTCTTTGCGCTTTTGCTTTAGGAGCCAGATGATTGTTATGCGTAAATTCTTTCTCGCTTACACAGTCACATTCCTACTTTAAGTCCACCGAGGCATGACAAAGTATTTTTTAGAAAGAGTTTAAATTGATGTAAGCTTAACGGATTAGAATAGTTTAGAGGTGTTTTTGAAACCTTGGTAAAAGCTCAGCAGAGCTTTAATAAAAAGTAAATGAAAGCATTTTGGATTCTTAGTAATCGTTCCAAAAGCTCAGCGGAGCTTTAAAAAAAGTAAATGAAATAATTTTGGATTCTTAGTAATCGTTCCAAAAGCTCCGCGGAGCTTTAAAAAAAGTAAATGAAAGAATTTTGTATTCTTAGTAAAAGTTCCAAAAGCTCAGCGGAGCTTTAAAAAAAGTGAATGAAAGAATTTTGGATTCTTAGTAACAGGTCCAAAAGCTCGGCGGAGCTTTAAAAAGTCTTTGAAGTAACCTATTTAATTTACTTCATTATTGAAACTCTCCCCCCCGCGAGGTAAAAGCTTAAAAATCTCACTAAAGTACAAGATATCTGTAAGCAAAAGACGCACATATGTGTTAAAAGCTCTGTGAAGCTTAAAAATGTATTTTTGTTTCTTTGTTAATTTTTGGAACGGAGCTTTAGAAAAGAAATGCCACTTAAGCCATTTAAGCTTTTTCATTGTATCGCCTTCAAAAGCGAATTTTTTTATTTCTTAGTTAAGCTTAAAATATTCTAGGAAAGCTTGTAAAAAACTCTTCATCTCCAAGTACAGAGATAAGCATTTCAGAAATAATATATCCAAAAGTGATGTAAAAGCTCGTGCCTTTGTAAGTGAAAGTTTGAAAAAAAGCTCTGATTTTTTTGCAACACATTTATATAAAAATTCGTAAAAAATAGAAAAAAAAATTAAACCAAAGCAGTCTGGGCTTCCATCAAATTAATAATCCTTTAATACTAATAATACATTTTTTTTTTAATAATTTATAATTTTTAAATGTCAAAATCATAGTGGCGCTTTCGTGCGCTTGCAAACAGCTGCCGGTTAAAAAAAATCAAAGACGCTCAACACCAACAGAGGTGGCGATAACTGAATTTCTTGTCGACGCTAATGTTTTACTCCCTTCGAAACATGCCAACAGCAACAACAACATATATGAGTTAAGTGTCATTAAATTACTCCAACGGCTGACTGCTTAATCGCCTGACTGACTAAACGTTTCACTTTAAGACGTCTAGATGGGGGGTACGACTAACTGACTTATTGCCTGTCAGCCGAGCTGGTGCTGTTATGCACACATAGCTATGTATACTAAGCCATATACCATACATAAGTACCAGGTTTCTTTACTACTGTCTTTCCTGCCTCCACTGTCGATTAATGCTAATGTGCATGTCGTTGAGGCGCATAATGAAGCTTGAAACTAATTTCAATACAACCTACCGAGCAACAACAACCATAACAACAACAGCAACAACAACCATAACAGCAACAACAACAACAAAAGCAGACATTTAAACAAATCAAGTGTTAACTACCGTAGGGCTCACCGCGAAGAAAAGAAGAAGTTGTCTGCATATTTATGAGCACATTTTGATGTGTGCTGCATACGTGTGTATGTGTATCTGAGTGTGTGTGTGTGTGTGTGTGAGTGTAGAAAATCAACAGACAACTGTGAAAAGTAGGTACTTACTGCCACTTTATACTCCCCATAATGAATATTCGAAGTTTGTTAGGTTAGTCGCTGTCGGCCGGGTTAATGAATTTTACACACAAAAGACAAAAATAAAAAAATAAAAACATAATTTGATGAGACATCGATAATGGAAAGAAAATCGATTTGCAGAAGGGCATTGCACGGTAAATTTTCGTAAATAATAAAAAAGTTGATAAACAAATATTGGAAAGGAGCGCTTGCATAGTTTTTAAAGTTTTTGTTGTCTGAACAAAAAGAAAAAAATTTAATTTATTTAGTTTTGGGCGGATTATTTAGTGAATAACTGTAGTTGACGAAACTTTAGTTGGGAAAGTGTGCAACACGCGCAGGCCACACAGTTCAAATGACGCCAAAATGCGCATTTATTGTATGGAGAAAGGGCAAAACTTATTTTGTATAACAAAAATTTAACCACCACTTTTTTTAAGTTCTGCGCCGACCAATATTTAAAAATTACAGAAATTTAATTTAAATAAAAAATAAGTTGATTTTCTTAATTGCGGTCACCACTCGGCAGCGGAACCTCAACCCACCGAGTCAAAACTGCTCATAATTAATCCTCAGCACTTCGGAGGTGACTTAGTATAAACTGTAGTCCCTGCATATTGTTGGAAAAACATCAAGACGCATACTACAAATTGGTGAATGAGACCGACTGAAAACCGCTTCAGCGGTTACAAAGCGTCAATTCTTATACCATATAAAATGAAAAATTTACTTTTAATAAAACTCTAAATAAAGCAAAAATCTGTTCCGTTGCCCGTCTGAATTTTATTTAAAGAAAAAAAAAATATGTTTATTTTACAAATCACGAGTTCAACTCGCAAGACTAGCGGAAAATGCTTTTTAATATGCGCACACCAAACACACAGCCAAAGCAAAAGCACGCTTCAAGAATTCTTAACATCATGTTAGTTGAGCGATAGCGCACATATTGTTGCTCACATACATACCTATGTACATATAAAAGTAGTCAAATGAAAGTTCATACAAAAACAACAAGTAGTAAGCTGCCAAGTGAGTTTACGAAGCGCTTACTTTGTTTCACGCTTCAGGTAACATTTGGAGATTTCAAAATTTCAATTATTTTTTAACTCATAATTTGTTTTTCTGCTTTATTCACCTACACACACACACACACACACCCCACTTTTACTTGCCCAACGCCTACACATAGTACATGCAAACAGTTGTGAAAAGAGTTGCATAAATAATTTGTTAAGAAATTATTTCTTTATTTGTTGAAATTTTTTATGATGGTTTAATTATACATTTATATAGGTACATATATTTTTTTTAGTTTTCATTTCTAAAATTTTTTTTACACTCACTCAAATGATTTAGATAATGATCGCGCACACACAAAAGCGCAAGCGAATCGCTTAAGAATGCATAGAGTGTAATTAGATGGAGACTGGCTTGGATTTATCGGGATCTGCAAATCAAAAAAAAAAAAAAAAAAAAAACAGCTTTGTATCCGCTTTGCAGCTCTGAGCATCGCAGTACATTTGTCACAGCTAATTTAGCGCGGTTGCGCAGCAAAGCCAACAATCGGTTATATTCATCTTGGAAAACATATGTTCGTTTGTTATGCACATATGGTTTTCCTCTTCTTACTCCTGTTCTTCCTCCTCTACGTTTTCTTCAAACGCCGCCAACTCTTATGCTTATTGTTTTATTCTAAGCAAATAATACATTTACCTTTCCAATTGAGCAATTCTTTCTTGAGATATTCTTTGTTCAACGCAAAAGTAGAAAGAGACGGTGATTTTAGACGCGACTCTGAGGCAGCTGCGGTATATGTTATGTTATTGTATTTAGTATACTATATGTATGTATGTAGGTGCCTTTGTGCATTTAAAATATTAACTAATTGCTTTGGATACATATGATTCTATTAATAACGGTGGTAGCGCGAAAAAAGGAAGAAAAATTAAAAATAAATAATTTTTGAAAATAATAACATTTTTCAAAAATATTTGCGCACAACTAATCGCACTCGCTTTAAGGCATTAATAAATAAACATTTATGTATTTATTTATTCTTGGCTGCAAAAATTTTAATAAACACGTACTTAAGTGCGCAAAATTGTAGGAAAAATTAGAAAAAAGGCAAAGCACTGCGCCATTCATGAATAAATGCAAATGAAATTTTTGAATTTTTAAACTGGTATCCTGAATGTAGAGTGATTAATCAGTACTTTTCGAACCCAAGTTGAGTTTTTGAAGAAGATTAGCGAATTTTATGTAATGAAATCTTATTTTCTGAGAATTATTAATAAAATCATCATAATTTTTATTCTTAAAATATTATTAAATATTGGTTATATTTTATTATTTTTTTTAAATTTCTTATTTTTGATTTACCAATTTTTTTTTTCTAATTGGTATTGTAAAGAATGATAACAGGCCCGAGTAAAGCATTGTCTAATTAAAAAAATTATTTTTTTTTGTTTTATGATTTATCTAGCTACTTTTTTTTATGGGTGAGTCACTTCTTCGCTGTTCAAAGTCTTAAAAAAAAATGTCAATAGTTCACGCTCAAGTTTAAGGCATAAGAATATTTTTTAATCTGCAGCGCAGAATAATAACATTGAGAAGCGAACATACCCATGCAAAACGTATCCAAATCATACCAATTTTTGTCTAATCTGTCGATGATCCCTTTGTCTCAAAAAAAAAAAGGATTAATTTCGAGCAAATCGAACTTGGACCCAGTCCTCAGGTCTATTTCAAGGAAACATAAGTATTCCATTCACGCATGTCATCCAAAAATTAATAAAACCGAATCATGAAGGTAATTTTTTTTGAAACATTGTAGATCGGCTCGCTTGTCGTAAAAAAGAATTTGAAGTAAAAATAATTATTAATACGATTTCTTCCAATAGTTTATTATTATTTCTTAATAATATTTTATTTTTAATTTGATTTAATTTTTTCTTTTTAATTTATTTTTTTAACATTTTTTAATTTATTGCTTTTTTATTTCTTATTTTATTTTTTTATTGTATGTGTTATGTATTTTATTATTATTTAATTATTTTATTTTTACATTTTTTTTTGATGTTCTTTGAATTCTTATCATATTTTTTATTCGCCTTACCTTTTAATTTTTTATTTGTAATTATTTTTGATATTTTTTTACATTTATTAGCTTTTTGCATCTATTATTTCTTAGTAATCATTTTTCATTTTATTTTTTATTTTATTTTTTTATTGTATGCATTATGTATTTTATTATTTTTTAAATTATTTATACTTTTTAATTTTTTTTGTTGTCCTTAAAATTCTTTTCATATTTTTTATTCGCCTTACTTTTTAATTTTTTATTTGAAAATATTTTTGATATTTTTTTACATTTATTAGCTTTTTGCATCTATTATTTCGTAGTAATATTTTATTTTTCATTTTATTTTTTATTTTATTTTTTTATTGTTTGTATTATGTATTTTATTATTTTTTAAATTTTTTGATTTTCATAAATTTTTTTTTGGATTTCCTTTAAATTCTTTTTAAATTTTTATTCGCTTTACTTTTGCATTTTTTATTTGTAATTATTTTTAATATTTTTTTTTTTAACATTTATTACCTTTTTTTGCATTTATTATTTCTTAATAATAATTTTGTTAAATTTATTTATTTTTTATTGTATGTATTATGTATTTTATTATTTTATTTTTATAATTTTTTCTTTTTGGATTTCCTTTAAATTCTTTTCATATTTTTTATTCGCCTTTTACCACTAAAATCTTGAGTCGTAAAACTATATTTTATGAAAAGTATAAAAAGTTTAGAACCCCTTGCTGGGTCTACTTTACAGGTGTATGTTTGTTTGTTTTTCAAGTGTGCGTGCGGGTTGCTTGCGGTATAAACAGAAAGCCGCTATAATTAAACAAAATGCAGCAAAAGCTATTATTAAAAATAAAATTAAATTAAAACAACACGCTAAAATGTATACACGTTTTAATGTGCATGTGTATGTATGTATGTAGGTATCTACAACTACACACTTTGTGGTTGCAAACTGTTTCTGGTCTTTCTACTTAATTTTTCAATTGCAATGCCAGCATTTTTATGCACATTAAAAGCACGCGCCAGCTTTCAAGAGGCGAACACGTCAGATCGTAACGTACAGCAGTGCACATCTCTTTAATAATAACATATGTACATACATACATGCATGCATACATACATATATTGCATTTAGTGGTATATTGTACAAAGTGCATACCGCTAGTTTATAAATAAAATGAAAAAAAAAATATTAAAAAAATAATAAAAATTCTCGTACCTGCAGCTAGAAACAGCTGCTTCTGCCGCAATGCTTTCATGTTAAATATATTTCTTTGATTCTATTTCCTTTTAGTTTATTTCTTTTTTTTGATTTTTGCTTTATTTCCTTTTTTTCATTTTTTTTCTTGAATCGTTGCCAAAAAATGTCTAACCATGGAAACTTGCTTACTATATGTTTAATAGAAAATTCCACTTGCACTTGAACTTTGTTGTCAATATACACTAATACACACATACATATATGCATACATATGGAGATATGTACATCTTACGCCTTTTTACACACGCCCCTTTTGCGCCTCAAATACCTTTTCGCTCGTCACTTTTTAAACTCGACCTCCATTCTCTTCTATTGCATTTTATATTATTACTTCATTCACTCTTCTTCTTGATACGTTATTACTCTTTTTTTCGATTTGAAAATTCTTTGAAGGTTGCGCAAGTTTTCAAATCAAATTATTCTAAAATGCCTTTGGTTGGTACTCGTATGTTTGCAGCGGCACGTGTGCATGCCAATCTTAGCTGCGGCTCCTTCGCCTCGGCCAACATTTAATTTGAAGCCACACGGGCTCAACTCAACTCTGCTCGCCAGCTCATCCGCACGCTTCTCTTCTGCTGCGCTTTTGTACATTTATCAATTTCCTCGCATTTGTTCGTGATTGCTTTTGGTGGGTCTCTTTAGCGGGCATCAGGCATCGAGTTGTGCATGGATCATCCATCGTTTGGATTTTTATTTTATTTTAGTTTTTTTGTTTTTTTTTTTTTGCAGCGCACATTTGTATAGTGAAATTATTGATGTAGTTATAATTTCACAGTATTTTGAGTTGAGTCATACTTAGTTTGAGTGAGAAATATTCGGCGATTGCTGTGCTTCATGGGATTTCTCAGATTTTTTAATGCGCTAATATGTATATGGGAATTTATAGGTAAAGTGAGTGCAGCTTCTTCTAAGAAATTACTCATCATACAGTTTTCGCGCGCTGATTCGTCTCTAATTCTGGTCTCTCCAGCAGTGGAAAGCACTACTGCTCATGTCTGCGCCCAGTAGGCAGACTAGTACATTAAGGATTTCAATCTGTCTTTGATCACTCAACCGCCACACTAAAGAAACACTTCAAGAAAAGGGTTATCATATCTTCCAATATCTCTCTCCTTTCCCCAGTAGTGGAAACCCGAAGGGCTTTTTCTCACTATTTGAGCTCAGCGTTGCACGAGCATTTCTTTCGCAAAGGGCACAGTATAACCACATTAAGCTAAGCCGAACTGTCCTGGATATCACTGAATTTATTGAAAGTCTTCGAACGGATTAACCAAGCTGGGCTACGGAAAGAGTAGACCATTGGTGGAATTTTCAGATCAAACTTCTAACCTTAAAAGAATTTAGCAAATGTGTGTCGGTCAAGGACAAAGAAATGCTCTTGGCAATTTATGGTTCCGGCGGCTAGTGAGTCGCAGATAAGGAAGTTACAGTAATTTCAAGAAACCGACTTTAGGACCGTAACAGAAAAAATCTTCTAGTGTAGCCTGTACATCATCGCCTTGCAGGCTACTATCGAAGGTGCAAGGGTGAAGCTACCTTTTTGAAAAAAACCGCTTCTGGGCCTCGCGAAATCTCAGTACTCCTGGTCTAGATATTAGAGCAGACTAGTTCCTACTTATCCAGTTCCACTCGACACTAGCCATTCCCTTAAATCAACTCATCTAACATTCCTCTCCTATTGGAGTAAACTCGTCGTAGCAACTGGTTACTTGGTCCTCTCGTTGATTTAGTTTTATGAAGTCGACTAGTTAGTTAGTGCGACATTGTCTGCTTCTGAACGGGGTTAGCGAATCGCTTCCATAAAAACAACAAAAACATATTCTCAATTAGTCGGGCAAGCTTGTGAAAAAAGGTAAGGCGTCTGCGATGAGATTTCAAGTTCAAAATTTCACAAAAATATCAAAATATACCGTTAAATTTACATAAATAACTCAATTACTTAACTTCCTACATCAGTGACCCCGGTGTGGATTCTCCTTCGGCATGCGCTTTCAGCTTACCTATCCAAGGGCCTTTGATACGTATCATTAAATTTTTAAATTAGTTACTAACCACGTTAGTTGTACGTGGTGTTTGTTGTTGTTGCCACTGATTGTTCTAATTTCGAGGCTTAATTTTTCCAAAAGTAAACTAATAAAGCGACCTCTAAGTGAGCATACCAATTATTTATATCTACATACTGATATACTCGCATGTACTCTATGTATGTATATATGTTTGTATGCGAGTAAGTAAATAGTCTACTTAGTTTAACTGCTTACTTCGCCTTGAAAGTTCAACTTACTTTATCTACGTGCATGTGTGCGTGCGTGTGTGTGTGTGTGTATATACATATTTGTATGGTTAGGTAGCGACTTGAGTAGCGTCGGCTCATTTGGTTTTGGCTGCTAGCGTAGCGATGACTTCAAGGCCCTTTATCAGCTCCGCGCGTATTACTCGTCGTGTTTCAACGGCTTTGTCGGACCGGACTTGAGCGGCTATGGTTTCGCACGCAAAGTACGAGTATATATGTATGTACATAAATCCATATATGTACATATATAAACATACTACAAGTATTGGATGCGTCAGACGGT
This sequence comes from Ceratitis rosa, assembly GCA_037013455.1. NCBI lineage: Eukaryota > Metazoa > Arthropoda > Insecta > Diptera > Tephritidae > Ceratitis > Ceratitis rosa. The sequence goes on along the minus strand of JAWMAG010000041.1, from coordinate 23,863,284 downwards.
CAGCGCTACTGGTCATTGAAATATATATGTACCATACATATGTGCCCTTAACTCATGTAATCTTACACTTCCATACACACATACACATGTATGTATATATTTACATGCACATGAACTTTCTTATAAATCAAAAATGCTAAGAATCAGTCGAGTAATTTTTCACCATAAAGATTACGTGCGAATAATTATTTTTTTCTCATACGCTTATACATAGCTTGCTTTTCGTTTGTTGGTTTATGAGCGATTTGCTCGCTAATTCTTATCAGCAACTTAAAACCGCAAGTATTTTGTACGAGCACGACGCTGACGTTGACGTCGAGGCCACTGCTGCCGTCGCTGCCGCTATCGCTAATCGCTGGCTGGTTGGCTGGTTGGATGGCTGGTATGGTGTGTTGTGGTCAGAGATCGAGCAACAGCTGTTCCACAAATGGTTTCTACATGCTCGCACACACAGTTGTTGCATTAAGCGTTCGCTGTTTCAGCTCGTCACATTCACCGCGGCTCGTCGCGCTGTGGTTTTTCTTACTTGATTCGATTTTATTTTATTTTCTTTACATTGAATTTGTTGCATTTGTTTCTGCAGTGTGTGCGAAATTTTCCATAATATCATCAAAGCGGTCGGTCATAAAGGGAGCGCGAACGCCGCGAACGCGTTGTGTGACGGCTGTGAAAAATTACCCATTTTGTGTAAAGAATAATAATCAATTTCGTCAATATGGTGCGATTTAGTGTGACGTTAATAGCGTTTAAATGTGTGTAAATCTGTCTAAAAGCTTTTTGAGTGAACGCGCATAAATCAACATGCTTCTGGTCATAATTATAAAAAAAGTACAATAAAAAAAAAAAAAAAAAAAAACGGCTTGTTTTATGAGCTGCATACGATCTTCCTCTATAGTTAAAATTGAAAATTGAATAAAATTTTCACTTGGTACTATGAAGCGTGTTCGCTGAGCATTGGCATTAGCGAATTTGTGTATATCGCTCGATATGTTTAAGAATTCAGTTAAATAAAGTTGAAAAATATGTAATATATATATATAGATATAAACTAAACTCTCAGCGGAGGGGCGTGCGCAATTAGAAAAAATAATTTTTAAATAAATTCTCTATAATTTGAATGTTAGTCTTGCTAGTTCGAAATATCCAAAAAGTCAGTACGAAAAATCGCTGCTAACTCAGCATAGGAAACGTCTCAGTAAAGCGGCAAAAGAAGTTTTAAGCTTTAGCACATCTCATTGTCCATGAGACGCTATATATTTTTTTAACCAAATAAAATTATTTTCGAAGAAAAAAAAATGTATTTATTTTTAGAGCAGTTGCGTTGTGTGGGACACTTTAATACTTATTTTTTAAAATAATAATCGCCAAAATATTGCAACTTTTTTCATTTATAAATTTAATTTAATTTGTGGTGTTTTAATGGGATTTGTTATTCATTAAATTTTTATTTTTTATTTATTTTTTCTTTTTCTTTTTTTATTTAAAACAATACACACATATAGTAGTATGTCATACATATTATTATTATTATTATGGGCAGAATTTTGCGGTTTTCTTCGTATGGGAATTTACCATTGTGTCGATTCCAAATTTAATGGAATTTTTTCTGTAGAATTTTGTTTTCATGTTGATTTGATAAGCTTAAGCAAATTTAAATTTTTTTTTTGGAATTCATTAACTTTCGGTATTATTTTTTTCTCTAGCTGTATTTTTTCACTTCTGGTAGAGACCACCAGAAATGTTTCTCTAATTAATACTTTTTTTAATATATTTTTGATAGTTTTTTATATTTCATTCTTGTTCTCCGGCTGATAAGGGAATTTCGGTGTAAAAAAAAATTCTCATGAATCGGCGTAAGTTAATCCCATAAATTTCTGAAAACTAAGCAAAGTTTTTAAGGTGAATTTTGTTTTTGGAAATTTAATTGGAAGTTTTTAAGATAAGCTGGTTCTTTGAAAAAGTTTCTTAAATTCACTACAAATTCTATTTTGAAGGAGAGACCAGTGTCTCAAAAAGTGCGTTGAAAGTTTTTTAGGGCGCTCAAGCTCATTCTCTAGCGTATGAAATTCATAACCGTTTCTTTGGGCTCCAATGTTTTGAGTTTCTAAAAGTTGAGTGTCTCGCATTAAGTCTCTAATTTTCACCTAACGTGGGAGCATGTGCGATTTCAACACGATTTACGGTACTTGTTGTCTATTATTAAATATTTATTGTTCAATTTTTTTGTAAATGTTTTACTCAGATTTCCCACAAAACCTTCATTTCGTGCCTTAAAAGCAGCTTTTTGGCTTTAGTTTGAATTTTTCTAAATTTAAATTTTCCAAATTTGTTTTATTTGTCATAACCGTATTGCGTGTGATTTTTGCGTGGGCGTGTGTGTGTGTATGTGAACTTAGCATTAATAATACATGATTTTGGTGCTAATTATATGCGTAAATGAAACATTAAAAACAAATGTACCGAAAAAAAAGAATAAAGTACAGATAATATTAATATACGAATTGTGTTAGAGGAAAAGTACAGGGTGCTGGTGATTAGTAAAATAATTGAAAATATTTTTTTTTCACTTACCTGACCTCCAACCAACAAATACTAATGGTCAATGCCCAGTCTGCGGAAGGAAGCAGTGAGGTCATTGCATTAATGATGAATGAACGACTGACTGAACGATGGCTTGAATGCCCGAACAGTGGCGATTGAGTCAAGAACTCAACCAAAAGCGACGACGACGTTGATTTGTTGACCCAGACGTCTTGTGGTTGTTTGTTTTTATGCGCAAACTAATTTTCTGTGTACTTTTTCCCCACTTTAGTGCTGTTTTTGTTTTGGAAAATTTCTCATAGATTTCTAAGAAACATAAATACAAACAAAAAATGATAATTCAATGAGAAAAATACCAATTATGCTGTGAGATATATGAACAAAAAAACGATAAAAAATAAGAAAAAGTAAATAAACACAACAAAAGAAAGGTAAAGTAAAATACACCAAAAGTAAACAATTTTCAAACATTCAGAACAAAATACGAAAAAGTGAATTAATAACAACAACAACAACGAAACACAACAAGAAAAGTAAAACCAACCAACGGCTTACCTGTCTTCGCACCAGCTTTCAAAATTTGTGGTCCCCAATCACAGCAAAGAAAAAGCAGAAACCAATCCAACTTGATACAACCTCGTCTCGAGGTGCCCGCAAACCTTTAAAATTATGTTGAGAACGCCCACACACATCGTGGAACTGAGTACGAATTCGACGAGCCCGTTGCTACAGAAGTTTCACGTCAACGCCGGTCCGAACGGCGGCGTTGGCTCAGCGAACGGCTCCAGTGCCGGCTGTGTGAATGCGAGCAGTTGTGCTGCAGCAGCAGCAGCAGCAGCGGTGCAATACCAACAGCAGCCACAGCAAAAGCAAACAACGACCGGTTATCGATTTCAAGCGAAGGGCATGAAAATCACCACATCATCCTCCTCCACGGCTACGAAAGAGCATTTAGTGAACTCGGCAACAACAACGCCTGCGCCAACAACGAATACACCAATCTCGGCAGCGCGCAGTCTTTTGTCATCCACACCATTCATTTCGTTTAAGCGTATCAAAAAATCGAAAACAACAGCAACAACAACAACAACAACCACAAACAGAAACTCAACAAGTACTACACGCTCAAAAACGAATGGTCTGATCGCCACGGCTGTGGTGGAACACGTTTATGCACCCGCAACAGTTGCTACAGCGACAACAGTAAACGGCGGCCAACCGCTACAGACGGCACCAACAGCTGACGGCAACGGTTATCATCATTTCTGTTGCGGCAGTAATCAGAATCAGAGTAACAATAATAACAACAACTATCTGGCGGACCGCAGCGGCACTACGTTGGTGAAGTCATCGTCATCTTCGTCGACTGCCTCATCAACGGCCTCGTCGACTCACTCGGCCTTCTCTGCACCGCCGCTCTCCGCTTCGGCCTCCGCTGCGAGTGTTGGCAACGCGAGCAATATTAGTTGCAGCACGCAGAGCACGGCGATCTCCAGCACCAATTCGAACATCTCCAGTACGGCATCGACTGCCTCGGTTGTGACGATGTCGCCCACAACTCAGGCACCCACACGGACGTCACTGTTCGATTCGTGTCATCGGAAGATACGCCTAATTGGCGGTGGTCCAGTTGCATTTCTGGGCGGACTTGTTGCGTAAGTTTGAAAAATCAGTTTCATTTGCTTTTAATTTATATTTTATGTGCTCATTTCGTGGAATTCACAATTTCACAATAGAATTTGTGAAAATATTTGTAAGTAAAAGTGATCTATAGATATATGTATATTTCCTTGATTTTTATCGTGATTACAATCGATCTCAAAATGCGTGTTTCTCGATATATAGCCCATGCAACCATCAACTAATGTAAAAAAGGCATAGGAACAAGGTTCTTCTGAGACGGAGTTTCATTCTTACAGCGTGAAGATCCGAACGACGCTCAAGACAACTGTTCGGAGGCTGCTTTAAAAATCAAGCGACTTTCCCCTTCTACTCTAGTCTTTTCAATTAGCGAAGCTTATCAGGGAAATCACTGATACTTGAAGTATTCGCAGTCTCTCTAGACGACTTCTTTTTGTTTTTGACGAATTCGTTTGCTCAAAAAGAAGCTCTACATCTAGGTCGTTGATAAACCATTTGTAGCCATAACTCCCTGCCTCACCTGTTAACCAGTCTTAAATACCGCCCCAAGCGTAGAAGAGGCCTTGACGCAGTTCAAAAACCCTGCTGCTGCCGCGGCACAAGAGGTTTGCACAAAAAGCAGTATTGCGCCACTTGTAATTAGACCCACAAAAACCAAATGAAGTATACACTACTTATTAAAGAAAAATACAAAACAAAACAAAAAGAACAACAAGTAATTACAGATATAACAATAAACCGACACTTGACTGTGAGACGCGCAGTTCGCGTAGTACTCGCTTGACTTTTGTTTGCCACTCCAATAAAATGCCTGCTCACCACAACATCGGCGCGCCACTTGAATACGCGATGCAGAACAGCTCAGCAGCATCACTGCCAGCGCATTAGCTCGGCGGGTCGTACTGTGGGGGCAGTCAACTTTAATTCAATTACCGGACCGCGAGGTGCCGTTGCCACACAAAGTCATAACGCTCGGACACAAACATGCCTACATATGTAGATATGTACATACATGCTGCCACATTGACCGCTTTAAATGCGTCCAGTTGCACTTGTTTGTATATACATATGGTATGTATGTATGTGTATAGGTGACTTAAATTTAATTTTGTTAGTTTGTATGTAGTTCAATGCCTTGACTTTGCAATTTAAACGCAGTTAAAAGTTCAAAGCAAAGTCAAGCGACTGAATGTAGGCATCATGAATGAATGAATGAATGAATGGATGGATGGATGAGCAAGCTCATTACAAGCTGACATACATACACACATAGTTAGGTGCTCTTGAGTGCGCTGGCGTCATTTGGTTTGAGGTGTACAAATGATGCTGCAATACAACAAAGAAAAAGAAAAAAAACTTATTATACGACACTCATAACGGTTAAAATAATAACAGTAGCTGGCAAAAAAAAAAGACAGACTCTTGTTTGCAGGTCAAAAAAATTTGAGACAAATGTTGATGAGCTCCAACTCGCATTGGAGATATGATGCAATAATGTCGAAATACTTTGGACAAGTTCACAAAGGCAATGACTCGTGGCTCCAATTATATGCGGCTCTTCTTCCTTTGTTCTTCTGAATGTTGAAGCTTTGGAATTTATATCGACTTGAAATATTTAAAAAGGATATCCCAAATCGTTATACTCTGGCGTTGAAGACATCTTACACTCACTAATAAAGGTTCCTCTATGACGTTATCGATAAATTTAATATGATTTTTTTGTTCATTTGTTCTTAGAGTTTCTGAAATATCTTATCAAGTCTTGTGTTTCAATTTTTATAAATTTAATTTAATTTAATTTAATTTAATTTATTTATTTACTTTATTTCAATTTTTTTTGATTCATTTTATTATATTTTATATATATTTAGATTTAATCAATTAATTTATTTCAATTTGGTTAAATTTTTATTTGTTAATTTTTCATCTATTTCCATGTATTTTGTTTAATTTAATTTAATTTATTTATTTACTTTATTTTAATTTTATTTTGTTTTATATAATTTTATTATATTTTATGTAATTAAATTTAATTAATTAATTTATTTTATTATTTTAATTTGGTTCATATTATTATTTCTTTAATTTTTCGTCTATTTTAACATATTTTGTTTAATTTAATTTATTTAATTTATTTGTTTTATTTTAATTTATTTTGTTTACTTTTTTGTAATTTTTCGCCTTTATTTTCATTGTTTTTTTTTTAATTGATTTAATTTAATTTTAATTTAATTTTGTTTATTTATTTCATTTAATTCTTTTTTTTATATATTTTATCTCATTTTATTTTACATTTACATAAGTTTATTTTACTTTGTTATATTTTGTATAATTTAATTTAATTTAACTTAATTTGATTTTATTTTATTTTATTTTATTTTATTTTATTTTATTTTATTATAATTTATTTTAGTTTAGCTTTTTATGTTACTTCATATTTTTTATTTATTTCAAATTTTTTTTTTAACATTTTCCATCCATTGAATGATTTGTACTGCTTTATGCGTTCACCTGCCTTCAACATTATTTCATATTATTTCACACTTTTTTTTTCTTCCACTACCAACCTGCCATTGTTGCTGGATTCGAGGCTATTTTTGCAATGTTTTTTTGTTCCTCTCTCATGCGTTTGTTAGTTTAGCCATTAGCTGCCCGCACAGTCACATCTTTTGTGTTTGCTTACTCTTTTATTAGCAATTGTTGGGTGTTTGGTCTTTGTTAGTCAGCCACATGTGCCGGTGTTGTTGCTGTAACTCTACCACTGGGTGTATTTATGTATTTTGCAATATATAGTATATATCTTTTTTGTAAATTTTTTCACCTCGGTAATGGTACTTGACTTACGTTTCGTTTTTTCTTATATCTCGCCTGCTTTGTTTGTTGTACCTGTCTGCTTTTAATGCCACCAACAAGTCTGCCAATGTGCGACTGTCAAGTGCAGTTGGTCAGCAGTGGTAATTTTCGTTTTTTTTTTTTTTTATTTGGCAATAGAGTCAGTCAGTCTTTTGGTCAGCCTATAGTTATTTAGTCATATTTTATGTTATAATGTTAGTCTGTCAGGTAATTTGCTTACTGTTAGTTGCTAATTTTAATTGTAATTGTAATTGTCTACATTTATGACCGACAATTTGTGGTCGCGATTTCGTAGACAGCAGCTGCTGTCTTAGGCTGTTTTGAAGTAGCAGATGCTGTGGCGGTTATTTTATGGCCTTTTGCAGATTATTATCTATTTTCTTTTGACTAATTTATCTTTATTATTGCTATTATAATTTTACTTTCCTTGTGCTAAATGCTCTTCAACTTTATTTCGTTTTTTTATTTCTAGAAAATAAAAAATAAAAATAAAATCTAGTTAGTCTACTATTAGTAGACCTTTATTTATGGCTAAAATCGTTGTCATTGTCGTTCAGACCTGTTCCTTTAGGCAATTAGTGCCGTACAGTAGCAGAATTTAACTTGCTTGTTAGCAATTGGATTTCACCTTCGATTTTTAAATTTTTTTTTCTACTTTTTATTAATTTTATTTATTTTATTTTAACTGATTTTGATTTTTTTGTTTTTCGTTTCAATTATTTATTTTATTTTGTATAAATATCTATTTTATTTTATTTTTTAAACATTTATTTTAATTTTTTTTTTTACTTTTTTAATTAATTTATTTTTTATATCTATATATATTTTTTTATTTATATATTTTAATTGAAGTAGTTTTTATTTGTTTTATTTATTTTTTCACTTTTTCAGCATTTTTTGGTAACCTTCAAATAATTTAGTTACGCTTCTTTATTCGCCAAGAAGCTTAAACAAATAACGTTCTTTGCGTCCGCGAGAAAAAACAATAAACCTTTCCCACGTGATTTCATTATAAATCATATTAATGAAAACTTTTAATTCAATTGTACGCTTGACTTAAGTTTGGTTTATTCTACGAAAACGTATTGCCGATTTCCTTAGCATAAAATTTTAAAACTTAAATTTAAATAAAATAAAATTTAAATTAAATTTGTCATTATGTCGTAGAAAGCATAGAAGACAGTATTCTATTTGCAATTGAAACAAAAATTTTTCGAAAAATAAATAAATGAATGAATAATAGCTTTTTCCCCCCTTTTACTGACTTTTTCTTACGCTCGCGTTTGGAATTCTCAACCGACTACTGAAAAATTTTCAATAAATTTCTAGAGAAATAATTTTCTACAAAAAAATAATATTAATTTCCATATATTTCAACATTTTTGCTGCCTTCAAAATCTACTCTGTGTCATAATAATACTACAAACAGCAACAAAACTAAAAAATCACTAACGCAATAAAGCCCATTATTCAAACTTAAGTCAGTACACACACACACACTCACAAATAAACTGTAACACAACGGTTACAATTTATGTGCATGCAACAATGTGGCCATTGCCGTTCGATTCAATTCTCAATTGTTGGCATTGTACTGTTTTATATGGCCTTTTCCTGTCTCTCAAGCCACGCATACGCACCAACCATTATTGTTGCTATTGTGTGTATGTGTCGTGAACTGTTGCGACTGTATGTGTGTGTGTGTGTGTGTGCTGCTGCTACTGTTAATGCTACAACACTTCCTCTTTCATTGGGCTGAAGTGTAGCAAGCAACCTTCTGGCCTGCCTCCACCGCCACATGGCCTCCACTGCACCCGCAGCATAACGACGGCCGAAGGTTGGTTGGTGGCAAACTAAGCTACATCGAGCGGCGCTTAAAGGTACAAACTTTGCTCATTTATTTGCGGTTATTAAATAAGTTAATAGCAACCAACAGCAACAACAACAAGCGAAAAAAATCTAATAAACAAACAGCGGCATGGAAGAAGAAGAAGAAAAAACTGAAAACATTTGTAAACAGCCAACAACGACAACAACAACAACAACAACGAGAGAGTAAAGAAATCATTGCTCATAACAATAGCTGTAATGGCCTGCTTTCGCAAAACTTGTGCCGCAGCATATCAACAACACAACAATTGCAGCGGCTTGAGGTGTAGCAGCAACCGGCAGCAGCTTCATGCGATAACTTGCAACAGGAAGTTTAGGCGAAATCAGTGCCAGCACACAAATGTGTTGTTTTCATTATTGTTATTTTATTCAATTGTTGTTGTTGCTGTTGCTGTCGTTGCTGTTGCATACTCCATTGCAGCACTTTCCATTCATGCCACATGCGAGGCAATATATGATTTGTGGCAAACGGGTTTCTTATATATTGTACTAGCATTGTTGTTATTATTGTTGTTGCTGCTGCTGCTGCAAAAATACATTTCATTATTATTGCTGTGGCTACTTTTCGCCATTGCATCAGCCGTAGTAACGAAAACAAAAACAACAACTAAAAAGATAGCTTCAGCAGCCTTCACTCGCTGATTTTCTTAACTTGTTATTGTGTTGCGTTGCTTCTTTGATTTTCTATTTTCTTATATTATTATATTTATTTTATTTAATTTAATTTTTTGATGTACTTTTCACAGTCGCTCGCTCTTTCCGCTGTTTTCCGCCTCTCCTCCTCTCTTGCTTTGAAACAGCAACTTTTCATGTTGCCCGCTTACTAGCGCGCCTTCAACAGGCCTCCGTCCTCTTTATTTGCAGCTACATACTAACTACTAGTCTGTGGTTTGGTTCAGTAGACGCTCTTCTGCTTTTTTAATACTTCCATCTAGTGCAGTGAGCCAGCAAGCTCAGCTAACTTGGTTTTGGCTCCCTTTGCTATGGCAATACGCCAATAACGTGACTTATTACTTTCGTAACACATTTTAAACGGCTTCTTTGTTGTTGCAATTGTTTAAATAATATTTGAAATTTTTTGTTTTTTCCTTCTTTATTTTGATTTTTAATTTTTTTTTTATTTTAGTTTTTTAAATTTAGTATTTATTTCTTATTTTTTAATTTTTTTATATTTTCTTAAATAGTTTTGTTGTTATTGCTTTATTTATTGTGCCCCTTCGCCTGCAAATTGTTGCTTGCCTTCTGTATTTATTCGTTATAGTTTTCCTCTACAATTGTAGTTGTTATAATTTTTGCTGTTGTTGTTGTTGTTGCAGCAGCAGCACCACAAAATACAGTTAGCAATAGTTGGTAATTACTTTTTGCTTTTACTTCACCCTTTTTTCCGCCACCAACAACGTACAACTGTTTTGATTCATACTCGACTGCCTCTTCATCTTTTCTAAATGTGCATTTAGTTGTTTTTGTTGTTGTTTCTTTCAAGTTTTCTTCTAAGTTTAACTTTTGCCACTCAAAGTTTTTCGCCCTCCCGCCTTCCCCTACTTGGTTGTCTTCTTTTTTCTGCTTCTTTTGGTTGCGTGTTGCCAATAGTTTTTCTGTATGCCACATTCAGTTCAACTTCCCTTGTTGTCGTTGTTTTTGTTGTTTCTATTTCCTCAAGTTGCTTGGCAATTTCGTAAGTTTTTCATTGGATTTATTTGTTTTTGTTGCAGTTGTGTAGTTTTCCTGCCAAAAGTTTTTGCTAAACTTTCCAACACTCGTCATGTCGTGTGCATCCTTCTCGTTTATGAAATCTTTTTCTTCGTTCTGTTTATTTGCACGAGTTGCTCCTGCTCTGCAGTAAGTGTTAATAATTGTGTAATCAATATTTCTTCAACAACACTTTGTAGGTGTTGAATTGGTGCAATTAAATAACCGTTACGACTTCATTTCTCTGATTTTTTGTACGTGATGACACAAGTGGTTTTGTTGGAACTTTCATTCTGAGGTTGATTTTTACCATTTACTATAAAGTCGGTCAAGCTGTTGATAAGAATCTTGTTCATAAATTTCCAGGAAAATACACTGTAAGAGCTGAAAAATGTATAGGAAGACAAAGATAAGTTTGGTGTTTGGTTTTCTCCGGCGAAAATTGGCAACGTTGCCTAGTAAAAGTTGAATATTACAGAATTTAAAATGAAAATCGGAACTAAAAGAGCGGAGCGGGTGTATATTATTGTTTTGTTCGGCGTAAATTTTCTTTTGGTAGCACAAGCTATACGTTTTATGTCATGAATATTGACATCATTTCTCTAAAAATCAAGGTCACTCTGTATGCCATTTAGTAAGCTTTTTACTCATTTTTCGCCTTGAGTGTGAAATATTTTACTATTTCATTTGCCGCAAAGCGTTTTTGATTGGTGATTGCTATTACATTTTGTTGTTGTATTTTATTTTTTATTTTGCTTATGAAAAAATTTCATCTATTTGTTATTGCATTATTTGTTGTTTTTTTATTATTGTACTTAAATTTTTCATTTATTGCACGGAAATTTGTTATGGCATTCGTTGTGCGCTTTATATTGCCACGCTTTGATTTATAGCTAAAAGTGTAAAACAATTACAAAGTAGTTATTAACTAAGCATTAACAAGCGTATTAAAAAGTGTAATAAATGTTTCACTTTTGTTTATGAATAATGGTTAGGTGGTGAGGGATTATCTATATTGTACAAAGGTATATTTTACTTTACGATATTTTACTTTATAGCAATTTAATTTTGAATTTTTTTCTATTAATTAACTTAATTTTTTTGATTTTTTTTTTGATTTTTTTATTTTTCAATTTATTTTGCATTATTAAATTTCCTTTTTTTGTTTTTTTTTTTTTAATTTAATTTTGCTTCTATTTAATTTAAATTTTTATTTCGCGTTAATTTTTACCTTAATTAAGTGATTAAATTTTTTTATTTGATTTTAATTTATTCTAATTTTTTTTTAACTTACTTTAATTTAATTTGTTTTTATTCGTATTTTATTTTAAAATATTTTATTTTTCCTTCTTTAGTTTATTATATTTTATTAAATTTAATTTCATTTTACTTAAACATTTAATTTTTTATATTATTTTATATAAATTTTTATTTAATTAATTTATTTTTTTATATTATTTTATATATATTTTTATTTAATTAATTTATTTTTTATTTAATTTATTTCTTTTTTATTTAATTAATTTATTTTTTTGTTTCATTTATTTTTCCTGTTTTTATTACCTAATTTTTTTAATTTTGGCCTACTTCGTTTTATTTTGTTTATTTAATATATTTTATTTTATAATGTTTTACTTAATTTTATTATTTTTAATTCATTTATTTTTTTATTTAATATATTTCTTTTTTATTCAATTAATTTATTTTTTTATTTCATTTATTTTTTCTGTTTTTATTACCTAATTTTTTTTATTTTTGGTCTACTTCGTTTTATTTTGTTTATTTAATATATTTTATTTTATAATTTTTTACTTACTTTTGTTATATTTAATCTTCTTCTTATTTCTATTAATTTATTTTACTTTATTTATATACGATTTTATTTTGTTTTATTTAATTTTTTATTTCATTATATGATAATTAATTTTATTTGTATGCCTAACCACCTACATAATAAATACCCCTAATCCCTTCACTTCTGCATTTAATCGATATTTTACCGATTTTCCTTTCAACAAATACCGGAAAAGCTAACCCTAAACACCATGGATTATTTTGTTATTGTCTAAGTGGAATGAAAAAGTTTCATTTTGGTTTATCAGCAGCAGTTTTTGAGCACTTCCTCTTTTTCAATTTTTTTTTCAATGGTTTTCTGGCATTGAAAAGCTTGGCGCACGCTTGACTACTCTTGCATGTTAAAGCTCTTGATTGAGGGCGGTTCTTTGGTAGTTTAAATGGGATTGCGCCGGTAAGCGCTACAAAATTGGTAAATGCTCAATTAAGGCAAGTACTAAATTACCGTTGAACTATGATTTGATGCTATGGCTTATGTAATTATTTAATCATTAGCACAAGCTAACTAATTTGGTGCGCACTTGGATTTACAAATGACGTAGTTAAAAAAAGTATAGATAAATAAAAAATATTATTTGTTACAAATATATATATATTTTTGCTTATATTTTTAATACATTTCCGCCTACGATTTTATCTGCTTGTAATCCAAATTGCCCTACCAGCTGCAGACCCAAGCGCCATTTCACGCTTCCGCATTAGTTGTAATAAACACTTCAGCGCACATCAAGTACTTTAGCAGACGGAAAAGAAAAAATATTTAAAAAATCAAATCCGTTTCAGTTTTTGTTAAATTTTTTTCAAACGTCTAAATCAGCTTAACTTTTAGCTTCGTAATTATTTTTATTCTTAACTCGTTTGGACTCGCTGTCTGTTTTAAGCATCAGTTTACTTCGTTTTTGTTGCTTTATCTCATTGGCTTCTGGTGTTCTGGTGTTCTAAATCAGCTCTTTTGTTCGATTTGCGCCGCTTTCTCGCCATGAACCCATGGGAGCAAGCCTCCTCCTGCGCTAGAAATAGTAGAAACAGCTGCAGTCGCAGCAGCTGTAGAACGAAAAAGGCGACGCGATCTATTACAACTTCTACTACAACTACAATTACAACGGTTATTCGCCAATTAACTTCATCATTAGCAACGCCGTTGGAACGTTCATTTTTTGCTCGAAACACAAGCAACAACAATTTCAGTGTCAGCTTGGTACACTTTGTGCCAACTTTGCTGCTGGGCTTAGAAGGCATGGTGTACCTTAAGCCAAGCGGATGTGTTTGTAAAGGTGAAATATTTTGGCATACATTTCAATTTTTATTTTTACATTTTCTTACTATCTGTCTTCTTAATTTGTTTACTTTACAATTTTTTTTTTTTTGGTTATATTTTCATACATTTTCTATTTATTTTCGGTTGGAGTTTTTAGCTTTAAGTCTTGAGGCGTTGACCGATTGCTCTAGAGATTCTTTGGTCAATTTTTTTTTTTAATTTTAAATTTTTGTCACTTTTTCTTCGTCTTGTTTTAGCCCAGTGGTGATTGTATGTTTGGGTTACTTTTCGTTAAGCCTTAAGTTCCTTTGCCAAATTTATATCTGCTCTAGCTATTCACTTATATTAAAAGAATTAGCAAATATTTTCCGAAAATTAGATGTATAAAACTTTCAGTTCCTTGTTTAATGATATTTGAAAAATTTATTTTAATTTTTTTTTTAATTTTCAATTACTGGAATTTGCATATTCAGCTTTTTTCCGTCCCTTTCTCATTTTTATATATACATATAGTTTTTTTTACGTTTCATCATTTTTCTTTCTTCTACAATAATTGCCCGCAGCGCGATTTCGAATTATTTTTCGAGAACTTCACTTGCTCCCGCCTCCTGAGCAACAACTCCGTGTCAAGCAATTATCTGCAAACTCTCAATTGCGGCCTCAGCAAGAATGCCAAACGTCGCACAGTGCAAATGGAATTATCATTTAAACGCGATTTAAGTGATTTCGACTTGAACGTGTTGATTGTGTTGCCGCGCAGGCGCGCCGCTGACTTTGTACTGCTCAATATTAGCAACATTAATGGTTGTGATTTCCTTGCCAATCGTCATTTGGTCACACTCTTGCAAATCGGACGTAAGACAATCGATAAATATGGTAATTTTCCGCAGCATTGCCCTTTTCAAAATAACACACGCTACTACATACGCGGCTATCGTTGGGATATGGACACGTTGTCGGCCTTCGCGGTGCAGACTACGGTGCATATCCACTTTGAATATCTCGTTAACGGCCAAAGTATTGTGGAGGGGCACATCAAAAGTCGCTTGGATTTAAAGTCGGGCCGCAAGGAGGCGGCAACCGGTTGGTTTGGTGGAGACTGAGCATGGGTAAATAGGCCAAGCGCACATAAATATTAAGATATGTACATACATATATATAAAAAAAAATAAAAATAAAAAATTTATAAAAGTCACTTAATGTCTTATTGAAAATCGAATAAAACTTAAATACAAGCGAGTAAATTGTTGAAAATAATCGTACAAACTTTGTTAATTATTTTCCAAGCACAATTTCATAAATCTAGTTTAAATTGCTGTAAAGCTCAGCTGGATGAGCTAATAGCACCTTTACTTATTTTCTTATGCTACTCAAAAGCGTTGTACGCAACTTGTTTGACTACTTAAGAGTTTTATAAATAAATAAAAATTTTTAGGTTTTTTTTGCGCACACACATACATACATATGTATAACAAATGTATTTATATTAACAATAATAATATTAATGCGCTGCTCTTTGTTTTACGGCATCACCCATGTCCGTCCGGTGGGACCCCCTCTCATTCTCTTCGCAAGCGACAACAGCTTTTTTATTTGCTGTGCTGACTCATCACCTGAAAGGCGCACACGAAGGCGCGTTTTAAAAACACGTTTACAGTCATGTGTCGCGCGTTTTATTATTATTATTTTTAATTTATATTTTGTATTTTTTTTTATTTGCAGTTTTTGTTTGTATTTTTTGTCATTTGGTACGTGCCGCTCTATGCATACAAGTCTACTCATGAAGTTTCTCTTTATACATATTCGCTTTTTTTGCTTTATAATGTATCCCAACGGGATTTTAACAATTTATTGTTTGATCGTTTGTCCAACTCATTGATTTTATATATATATTTTTTTAATTTTTTTGCTTTTACTTTTATTGCACATTAGCGTGCATTTTTTAATGGGTGAATATGATTCATTAACGTAACAAGCTAGCGGACGTTGTTTTTGTAATGCGTACGATTTGCGATATGCCATATAAGCTTCAATATTGAGTAGGGATATTAATACATAATTTTATAATTTGCTGGCAATTTCATAATTTTTCGATATGTGACATTTTCCGTATTAATTTTGTTTTTTCGATACTACGATAATTTGTAATATTTTTCTATAACCTGTAAGGTTTCCCGGATACTTGAAATTTGTTCGTTAGCTTGTAATATTTTCGAAAGCTTTCAAAAATTTCTTTAAATGATAAAATTTTCGTAAACTTATAAAATGTGTAAAAATCGGTAGAAATACTTTGTAAGGACGCGTTTATAAAAAAATCGATAAATAGTAAAAATTTCGAAATTTTGCAGACATTTTCGATATTTTGAGGGAATTTCGATACATTTAAGAAATTTCGATAATTCGTAAAAATTTCCATAATTTGTACAATAAAAATTTCGATAATTTGTACAATAAAAATTTCGATAATTTGTACAAAAAAAATTTCGATAATTTGTACAAAAAAAAATTCGATAATTTGTAAAAATTTCGATAATATGTAAAAATTTCGATAATTTGTAAAAAATTTCATAATTTATAAAAATTTCCATAATATGTAAAAATTTCGATAATTTGTAAAAATTTCGATAAGTTGTAAAAATTTCGATAATTTGTAAAAATTTCGATAATTTGTAAAAAATTCGATAATTTGTGAAAGTTTTGATAGTTTGTAGAAATTTCGATAATTGGTAAAAATTTCGATAATTTGTAAAAATTTCGATAATTTGTAAAAATTTCGATAATTTGTAAAAATTTCAATAATTTGCATCAATTTCGATTATTTGTAAAAATTTCGATGTGTTAATCTTTCGATAATTTGTAATGATATCGATAGTATGTACAACTTTCGGTATTTTGTTAAATTTTGGCTAATCTAAAAACCCAATCACCCAATTTTAGGTAATTTCCAATAAGTTTTTTCAATAATTTCTTAAGTTTTCGATAGTTATTAGCTTCGCTTGTAATTCGATGATTTTTCAGGAATTTCGTAATCATTTATTATTAATTGAGTCATTTATTCCTCCGAATTTTTAACTAATACATATATGTAAATAAATTTTAACGTTGACGTGATTAGTTGTATGCCTTCAATCATAAATCTTTAAATGCCACCCAGCTAATTTTTTACCCTTTTTTCGCCACATTTTTTTATTTATATTTTTAGATTTCTTTCCAATGAAATCCGAAATTTTGCAAAATTTTCAATTTTCTACAAATATAACAATATTATTCTGTGAACTGCATTACTTCTTTCAGCGCCAAATTTTACTTGTTTGTTATGTCTTAGAATGATTTCTCAATTTATTTAATTTCCAAGAACTCGTTTCCTTTCGTCCGTGATATTTTTCTGTTTATTTTCTTATTTCGCACATACATATATACCTACATATGCAAGCGAATTTCATTGCGCTGAATTTAATGTTCATTTAAATTTGTATAATTTGTTTTTATTTTAATTTTTTAATTTTGTTGCTTTTTTATTTTCTTGTTTAACTTTTTGCTTGATGAGTCTTTGCCGTGAAGACTTGAAATCAAGAAATTGGAAGTGAGATCACACATCTCATCGCGTCGCTTAAAAAAACAATATTAATGAAAAAAATATGCTTAACTGTAAATGGCAACTGTAACCAGTAATTGCCAGCCAGAAAGTAAATTGGGTCAGTTCATTTGGACAATTGGCTGACAATTTATTTTGGATTTCCATTAAAAGTGCTGTGTTGGTTGTTTACAGAATACGAAGGATAAGAGTACAGTAAAATGAAATCTAAGTAAATAATTTCAACCTTCAAATTAAAAGCAAAGACGCGAATAGCCGTGCTGAGGTTGTACAAATTTAGAGTGAAAGACGGAAATAATTAAAAGTATTTAATATTTTAATAATTTTAATTTATTTTTATATTTGTAAAATTTTTGATAGACTTTGTACTGAAAAATTGTTTTCAATGATTTTTACATACGTATTTCGAAAGTTTAAATTTTTCAGATATTTTTCAAATTTTTCGATCATTTTTGAATTTTTTCGATTAGATTTGTCGGTAGTTGTAAATTTTCCATTAATTTGTAAATTTTATATTGTGAGTTTTTCGATATCTTGTACATACATACATATTGCGGTATAATGTAAGTTTTTCGGTTATTTACTTTGGATATTGTAAATTTTTTAATAATAGCAAGAATTAGTAAATATTTCGATAATTAATAAATATCTCGATAATTACTAAATATTTCGATAATTACTAAATATTTCGATAATTAATAAATTTTTCGATATTAAGTAAAGTTTCGTTGGTTTGTAAATTTTTCGATAACATGTGAATTTATCGATAATTTGGTAAATATTTCGGTAAGTTGTAAATATTACTATGTCTTGCAAATTTCTCGTTAATGTGTAAATTTTGGGATTAATTGAAAATTTTTCCGTAAATAGTAGGTTTTTTTTTGAGTTCGAACATCTTTCAATAGTTCGAATTTTTGATATTTGAATTTATCGATTAGTTGGGAATTTTTCTGATAATTACTCAACTTTTCGAAAGTTTGATATATGCTTTTTTACTTCATTTTAATTTCTTTAAGTATATCGTCCTGCAATTCATAATATTTTCCTCTTTTCAAATTATATGGACTCATCACACACACACATACCCACTCAAATGCATTAACTCACCTTTGTACGCGTAGAAAATTATAATTCTTAATCCATTAAATGACCCGTAGCAGTGAAAGAAATTATAAAAAGAAAAGAATTAAAAGCTTCTTTCTATGTGAGAATGACAAAAGTCGTAAATCAAATAATTAATTGCGCTGGCATCCTTGACCCATACACATGCTTACGTACCTGTATACAAATACTCTCATCACGCACACCCACCCACACGCCTATGTGCATGGCAATAAAAAATATGATGAACAAACAATTGAACCATGACGATGACGTTGACGACGTGTTGGGCAAGCAAAATAAAAATGAAAAAAAAAACATTAAAAATAATGGAAAAACTAAAAGAAAATTTATGAAAAAAAAAATTATAATAAAAATAAAAGTATGCAGCGATTCTGCGAGCAGCACCCACACCCAAGCCGCAGCTCAACATCAAATTCTTTCATACACACATACGTACTATATGTATTCAAATATATATGTGTGCTTGTTTTTACTCCAGAAATTTACCATGCAAAGTGGCATTCAAACAGGATATGCATGCGATAAGCGTTAATAGCATTGAATGTCAAAGTGTGCTGCCTTCAGCGCTTAACATAGCAGTAGAGCACAGCTTAGCATGTGCGCTGTAATGATGGAAGACTAAGGAGTGGCTTTAAACAGCATAACTCATAATATGAAACGCATAAAAAGACAATGCAAAACAGACTGGGAAAGGTCAACTCGATTGTATTGGCACAACAAAGCATGAAGTGCGCAGTAAAGGGCGCTGCTGCTGTGCTACTCCTACACTTTTCATTCTTATGACCACAAAAGGACAACACGAAACACAGTTGGGCAGGTTCTGCAGCGACAAATTGGATTAATGCCGGCTAACTATTGCTATGACAGTCGCTTGGAGCACCACCTCAGGCCGATTGAGTGGCATTAAATATTAACGGCATTTTTTGCATGTTTGTTTTTCTTTTATTTTTCCTTATTCCGTAGTTCCTATTGCGTCGTAAAATTATGAAGGTCAATTTTAAGTGATAAAATTAGGATAATTTATTTTCCATTTGTATTTAAATTATTTAAATACACGCTAACTTAAGTCTTAGCTTAAATTTCTTTACAGTAATTCGTTTGAGAAGGAAATCGCCTTGTGCGAAGATATTGGATTTAACAAATTTTATAAAGAAATAATAATACATGCAAGTAGCAAGAATACAAAAACAAAATCCTATGTATTTTGTTTGTGTAATCGTAGTTACGAAAAGTTAAAAACGAAAATTGTTTGAAGCAATCATACACGTATGATGTGACAACTTCCCCTTCTATAAATTCGATTTGCACTCAGCCGTGTGTTCTTTAAATGAACATATGAAATGCTTTTTGTTTTATATCTTTCGATATTTTAAATTTTTTATTTTAAATTAAAGCAAAACGAGTTTCATTATTTTCCCATTTTTTTTATATGATATATATTGAGAATTTTTTCACAAAATAGGAAAACGTACTAGTTCTAATTTGTGAAAAAATTCTCAATATTTTGAACTGACAATATTTTTAATTAAATTTTCAGTATTTTCGATGTACTCGTATGCATTTCGGTTCGATTTACTCTCATTATATATGCATATATTCGACATATTTTCAAAGCTTTCGATTTATTATAAATATATTTTCCAAATATTTTCAAAAACCTTCGATACATTTTTCTATACCGATATCGGGTAAAAAAAAAATTTTAAATTTTCGATATTTTCTTAAATCTTCACATTATTTTGTTATTGGAATATATGTATTTTCAAAATTTTCGACGAATGTTCTATTTTTTTATATAGTTACATTTTTTTAGCATATCGGTTAGATTTTCTATATTTGTTTGTTTTCGATATATTTTTAAAATTGCCACTGTATTTTCGAAATTTTTTCTCTATTTCAATTTTTTTTTCGATATACATATATGTATACATATTAATATTATCGATATATTATTAATATTATCGATATATATTTTAATATTATCGATATATTGTAATATTATCGATATATTTTTATATTACCGATATATTTTAATACTATCGATATATTTTAATACTATTGATATATTTTAATTTTATTGACATATGTTAATATTATCGATATATTTGAATATTATCGATATATTTTAATATTACCAATATATTTTAATATTATCAATATATTTTAATATTATCGATATATTTTAATATTATCGATATATTTCAATATTATCGATGTATTTTCAATGTTATCGATATTTTTTTACTATTTTCGATATAGCATTAAATATTTTTTGGTATACCATATACTAAGATTTTTGATACAATCATTTTATTCAAAATTTTCGATATATTTTCAATATTACCAATAAAACTTTAAAATTTTCGATATAATTTCAACTTTTCGTATTTAATGTAATTGCGATAAGTTCTCAATATATTTTCAACATTTGCAAATAAATTTGATTATCCAAACATATTTATGCGTTCTTTGAGAAAATACAGCTATCAACATGTGGGTAAATCAGCTAACTGGCTGTGAAAAATTGTATCTATTAAAATTTAAAATGTATCGTTCAACGGAAACTTTCTTTGAAAACTGATAGTTTTACATTTATGCGCATAATTTTGTTTTTATGTAATTTATTTAAGTATTTAAGTACTACTAGTTGCTCGATTTCTCTCGAACGATTGAGGGTGTGAGCCTTTCTATTTTTGTTTTCGCTACAAAGCGATTAAATAAATAATTTCTACTGCACTTAAAGTTAGAATAAATTAAAATATGAGAACAACTTTTTTTTTAAATTAATATTACAGTTTTTTATTTACTGTCATTAATTTAATAACAACTGTGTGGAATTATTGGAATAATTATTATAAGCAAACAAATGCTTCTAAGAAATTAGGCGAAGCGCGAATTGACTGGATTTATTAAGTATACCTACATATTCATAATTTCGCTACTTTAACTTTATACAAAACTTTTTAGAGTAATTTTCGTAAATTAGGCTATCATGTTTACTCACGGTTTACCGTTTAGCCCCCCTCCGACCGTCCGTAATTTAAATGAAACACGCGCATTTTGTTATTAAACAACAAAAATTTATGATTCGCAATTATTGCTGACAATCAACAACATTAGTAGGCAGCAATTACGATATAGTCAGTAGGAAAAATATTAGACAATAAAAAAGCAACAACACGAAAATGCGACAGAAACAACGTGATCATCAATTGATGTCACTCAACGGTCATTAAAAAAGTGTTCTACAACTTATGTACGTATGTACGAGTATACAAAATATATGCATTTTTTGTTTGCCATCAAACCAGCAATTATTGCTGCTTCCTCTTCCTCGAAGACTCGATATGCGAAGCTTAATTAAATAACCAATGAGTGTGATTTTACTTATTGTTTGTTTTCCTACTACGAGCCAACCACACGATTCAAGAAATATAGAAAATTATCGGAAAGAAAATATCGATATATCTAAAAAATCGATTAAGTAATATCTCTTAAGTTTTATAACAAATTTTATAAAACAATACTTTTTTTGTAAAAAAAATATCGAAAACACTCAAATTTATCGAAAGTAAACAATGGAATTTATCGAACGTATGCAAAATTTAACCGGAAACAATCTAGGGAACAATATACTTGTGTTAATCATGAAGATGAACTGAACTTAGCAAATTTATCTAGACAAAGTTATCGAAAAAACACACAAATTAAGCTTAAAAATTATAGAAAATAATGAAATTGGTTGAAAATTTGTCGAAAGTAGGTAAGCTGTGTTGAAGTTATCCAAAAAGGGAGTATCGATAATATACAAAATTGTTTGAAAACAATGTTTAGAAAAATCAACAAAAACATTAATACATAAAGAATCAAAAATAATAATTTAATCGAAGAAACTAAACTTGCCAGTTTTAATTTATCTTATTAATTTTAACGAAAATAAAAACATCGATTATGGAAAAAATCAAATATCGGTAAATAAGAAGTTGATAAAACTAGCGATAGAGCTGAAGAGCTTCGAGAATCGCAAATTTTATCGATAAATTTATACAACGATCGAAAAGAAAAACATATATGCAGCAAACCAGCACAATTCAACTCCACATATCATAACGTGACACAATGACGGTGCAAAAAAAAAAGTTGTATGCAACAGTGCAAATCTGAAATTAATTGTTTTAACAAATTTGAACTTGGCTTGTCAGCATAGCTTGACTCGCCGCTGCGACCAACAGACAGTGTGAGTGCACGTTTGCCTCGATCATGCTTGCTAGCCGAACTCGTTCGCCGTCATCCGCGCTACTACCAGTGTTACAGCGTTGCAATTTTCGTTGCTGACCAGTTATGGTGCTTTTTTATGTCATACACTCAGTTGTTCATATACGGGGCGTGCGATCGTCGAGCGACATTTGTCGCAATTATCGCTAAGCGTCCTCGTAAATTGCACCGCTTCGATCTTCCAGCGCATGACCCACCGATCTACGTGATTTCCATAATCTTCTATCACCGGCAACATTTATGTGTGTATTCAAATGATCATGCCGCTAACAGGCGATCATGAAATGGGCGAAAGCGCCGCATGTCGAAAGTTATTATTAATTAAAAGTTATAATTATATATATTGTTTATACAACAACAAGCACAACTGTTATATTACATTTTGAGGAAATTAAAAAATAAAAGCTTTGTACGCCCAAATTTGCGGAGAAGCAAACTAAAGGTGGTTAATGGTGGTGGTGGTGAGCTTGAAAAATGTGTGACAAAGTATCGGAGCATTTTTTCGGTCAAACGAAGAGCATAATAATGAATAAAAATAAAAACAGAAATGGCGTGCGGTGTCTACGAAAGCTTTTAAATGCTTACAGATAAGATATCAATTCGAAAGCACTCAACCGTGTATCGATCGCGGGGCTGAGCAACTAACTAGTGGCCGAAGAACTATTTCTTTTGTGGGAAGCTTAAAGTTGAACTAATAACGCTGCGCTCACCGCTAGCATATTTGCATTGCCAACGAGCGCGACCAACATGTACGCGATCGCCGCGGCCGCTGCACTATTAGATGATGACGCGCTTGTCACCAACACACGATCAATTTGATACAGCACGATCGATCGCTAGATGAAGCGCCGAGCACGGGGGGGTGGGTTGGAGGGTTTGCGAAATTTGTACAATTGCTCATTGCGGTGCTGCGCTTAAACGCGCCAGTTGCTAGTACAAGTTAGTTGGTCGAACGATCGAGCGGCTAGTTGTTCGATTGGTACATGTTACTATATGCGGTGGCGATCGCGACGACAAAATTGACGTGAGAATAAATATAATGCAAAAAAAAAGAAAATAAACTAAAATATTAAATGCCAGCGCCGCGGTGTGAAGCTAAAGTAAGAACTTTGTGGTAACGTCGACGCGCATTAATGATCGTGTGCAATGTGCCATACTACCTGTGTTACGCAGATTTTTTCTTATTATTTCAATTCTTGGATTTCATAACATTCGCCAAGAAATTGTAATAAAAAATAAAATGTCAGACAGTTGAATTTCATAAGTGTTAAATCCATTTAGGTATTTTTAACTCACCGCAAGAACGGCATTTGAGAAAGCATTTGATTGATCGTTGCCCTTGTTTGTTTGGAAAAAAAGTACAGAAAAAGCTCATGGGAATTATAATGAATCACTTGCTGGCATAAATTGATCTGCTGACCTTTTTAAAATATACTCATACGGAAATTGTGTAACAATAGGCAAATTTCTAGCATTCAATTAAAGAATAGTGTGTCTTAAAATAGCAGAAATTAGAATTATTTATGCGAAAATAGCCGGAGCACATATACCAATCAATGCAAATCGCTATACGATCGTGCCGCGATCCAGCGACCCAGCGATTTATGATAATGTGTTTGTAAATAAAGATTAAGTGATATACATAAATGCGTAATTTGGTAATTTGGTCATTAAAAAAAGTGTCCAATTATTTTAAATAAACTAAAGAAAAAAAATCTCTGATCTCAGAAGCAAATAAAAAATTAAAAAAAAAAAATAAATAATAATGCAAAAATAAACTATTTAGCAGGAGTGGGTGTTCTTACTATAATTTACGTGGACTGCCAAAGAAAATAAAGTTCCCTTCAACAACTTACTGAAGTTCGAAGATAACTGATCGTTATATTGAAAAGTCACCTCAGTTCGATTTCGCAATTCACATTAACAATTTTGAAGAAAACATTTTTCACTTTTCAGTTTAAATTATTATAAGTATTACACAGAAACACGTAAAATTTAAATATTTATTAAAAATATAAAACTAAAAATAAGAATAAATTATCACAAATAAATAATAAATCCGTAAAGTCAATTCACCGATCATGAACAAATCATAAATTATTAATGTCGGAATACATATATATCAATATATCAAATAGCAGTTGTGTGTTCAGATCTTATGGAAAATCAGGTGACTTGATATGTGCGAATTCACGTTCATAATGACAACAATAATAATTATAATTATATTATACGATTCCCTATTGCTAGTTAAAAAAGAAAACGGATTGAATAGTGAAGAAAACTACTCTGAAGTAAGAGGAGTTGCCGTGAGCCATACGAAAATAAAAGTATTTGAAAGTGAACTCGTGTGAAAGAAAAAACTGTTTTAGCTATTTTTTTATTTTTAATCAATTGTATTGAGCATAATCAGTTGATACAAGTTATATTCGCAAAGAATTTCATGTCGAAATTAAATTATAATATTATAAAATAATTTTCAAAAAGTGTTCTGTTATAAGTGATCAGTGTCAGCCTTATGTTTTTTAAATTCTAAATATATTGTTGATTTTTATGGAACAATATAAAACATATGTCAACTTTTTAAAAAGCAAATGAAATATTGAGTTCTACTGGATTTTGCCAAATGTCAATTACAAAAGAACATTAAACTCAGCACAGCATTTGTTAAAACTAGATATAAATTACAAAAAAAAAAAAAAAAAAAAAAAAAAAAAAAAAAAAAAAAAATCTATGATTTTCGATTATCGGTAGTTCTTTGATCATTGTTTTTCACAAAATTATTTTCGGATAGTTTATGAACTTTCGTTATGGGTACATATGTTGAAATTTTTGATAATTGATAATTTAATAATTTTAAATAATTACTAGAATTTTCGATAACTTTTGAGTTTCGATTTCCGATTTTTCGATAACTTTTGAATTTCGATTTTCGATTTTTGCATAATTTCTGATTTTTAGATAACTTTTGAATTTAAATTTCCAAATTTTTATTATTTCTGACTTCTAGATAATTTCTGAGTTTCAATTTTCAATTTCAATAATATCTAATTTTTCGTTTCTGACCTTCCACATTTTTAGAACTGTAAAAAATTTTAACATAAAAATTCCTTCAATTTCTATTGCTTTTTAAGTTTTTTTGCACTTTTTTTCAGAGAAAATTGTTAAACTTATTAAAAGTAGTACAAAATTTTATTGCCAATATCCGTGTTGTAAAAATAATCATTACTAAAACCGTATTCAGTTATAGCAATTTTTTTCTTCTTTTTCGCCCGGTATTATTTGTTAATAAATTATGAAATTTAACGTGTCTCTTCCGCATTCGTCGCATGCACGTCATAGAGGCTAACGAAAAATCGGAACGATTTCTGCAAGGTTCCCACATAAATACATAAATATATGCGTGTGTTTGTATCGTTTATATGTGCGGCGGCATTCATCAACCCAGCGCTGCTGTGACATTATTTGGGGAATGCGTTTTATGGCATGTAACATTACTCATTTTCATAATTTCGTTGCTCCCCTCGCTCGACTGCTTGGATAATATTATTTACAAATGTGTCGTTACAATTTTCGCAAAGCACAGTTATGTATATTTTTTTTTAGTATTTCTTTTATTTTTTTTGCCCTTGTCTGACGCATAATTGTTTGACAATAATTCGCTGTCCGTAAATTACAAATTTATTTGTTGACGCTCATTTGTTTTGGCTCGCCCATGCGTCTTTGTCTGAATTCGTAAAGCCTTAAAAATAAAATCCCAAAAAAACAAAAAAAAAAAAAAAAAAAAAAAATCTGCAAGCTTTTCGGTATTTTGTGGGCTTCTTAAGAGTGCCTTTTTGCATTTCTAGCGTTTTGTGCGTTTTCAATTGTTTCTTTTTTTTTTTGCTCTTATGTACGTTTGCATGCCTCTCTTTTGTGCATTACTAATATCGCGCGCTACTTCATACCCTCAGCGGTTGCGTTTTTTGTCTTTTCGCCTTTTTAACCGTTAGCAATTGTCGTATTAATTAAACTTTCAACTGTCTGATTAGTTGAATTCGATTCGCTTAATTTACGAAATATACTCGGACACATGCTGCCGTTTGCTCGCTCGCGCTCTCCTCCCACTCTCGTCGTTTCAGTGACGCTCTGCGCGGCGTGTGTATGCAATCAGCTGCTCGCCGCACGTTTCTTCCTCTTCATTTTTCGTGTCTACCTTTATGACGCCTCACACATTTGAAGCTTTCGAACGTCATACCTCGCCGCCGCACAGTACACACACCTCCGTTCTTCACTCAGCTGTTTCGCCATTGAAATATCAAACTTTTCTATTTAAAATTATTCTTTTGCCGCATTCTTCCGCCCTGCACCGGTTGGTGGCCTTACCTGTGTCGCCGTCGCCCATTAGCCGCAACTCTCTTCCTCGTGTGTGTTTTATTTATTGTAGTGGCTTTCAATTTATTATTGTTGCAAAATTTTCATGTTCGTGTCAATCTAAAGAATTAAAATTTTTACCTTCTAAACATTTATTCGTTAATACATTTGTACATTATTTCTGTGTTTCCCTTTCTTTGCTATTTATTATCGCATGCAAATGTGTGCCCACGTCAATCGTCAACGTCTGATATTCTTTATTCAAATAAAGGAAAAAAACACAAAATTTTTTTTTGTTGATTTTTAAATCTGTATCCGGCTCTAAGTATACTTATTGGTGGTTTACCATATGTGCAGGTGCATTCTCATCCAACTATAGGTATACTAACAGTCGGTGCGCTAAGTCTGTGCACTGTGCTGTTCTTTACTTCGACAGATCACCGTAAAATCATTCCATATGTCACACCTCATAGAAGCATTGTAGAGTGCAGCATTTTCCATTTTAAAATGGGTATTTAATTATTAGGTCCTTAGATGATAAAAAAGAACACATGTTATAGCTAAAAATTTTAGTCATGTTTTTTTCGTACTAACATTTTTATTACCTAACCGTGACTCTCGTAAATTGAATGTTAGAGAAAATTTTCTTAAATAATTTTTGAACCCATGATTGAGTTTCAGCGATAATTATTAATTTTTCCCTATGTTATTTCTATATTTTTTTTTTAATTAATCTGTAATGGTAAAATACTTATAAATTTAATTTTTAAATAATTATTGACTTTTTATAGTTTTTCAGTTTTTTATAATATTTGAGTACTTAATTTTTTAATAAATTTAAGTTTTTTCTGCTAATTTTAATTTTTTTTATTTTTCACAATAGTTTTAAATGGTTTCTCTATTTTTCGATAGTTTTATATTTTTCGCTGATTTTATATATTTCGTTAATTTTAGAATTTATAGATAATTCCTATGTTTTCGACAATTTGCGATGTCTCGCTAGTATTTGATTTTTTTTTTATAATTTTTTGACGTCTTTACATTTTTTTCATAATTTTCATGTCCAGACAATTTTAGATTTCTTTCTAGTTTTATATTTTTTGATAATTATGCATTTTTTCTATAACTTTATATTTTTATATAAATAATATAAAATAATCGATAAATTTTATATTATTTATTATTTTGTATATTTAAGATTTTATATATTTTATATCTTGATTTTCCTATTACGTGATTCATTTTCATATGTAGCTTTATATACATACTTATAGTACAAGCGTTTAAATATATGGGCATATGTTTGTTTATACATACGTATATACATATTACATAAATACATTAATTTATTAATTTTGCTCAAGTGACAGACTTTGCGCTGTAAGTCATAATAATTCTGTCCCTGGCATTTCTTCGAAAACATTTCGTATCTTATCATTACGTATTTATACACAATATACTATACACATACTTATATAGTACACATTACATAGCATATCGATACTTGTATACTTTATATATACGATTTGATGTTTGATTTTCGAATCGAAAACATGCGATTATATTGCTTTTATATAGTATATAAGCAAAAGAAATCTTGTTTGCGATATTTTCAAAAATTTGTTTGTTGGTTGCGTACATGCTATGTACACGTATATGCTATACATATGTATTTCTACCGTTCTATATTTGGAAATCATGCCTTTGACATTTGTCATTTGTCATTGCTTATTGCTTTATTTTATGCGTTTTTTTTTCGTATTTATCTATTTTACAAAACACATACACGTATGTACATATATATGTATATATAGTTTGGTTTACATGACTGCTCGACTAAAATTTGTATGATTTTGTCATTCAAAAATATTTTCACAATAATTACAATTTTATAGCAAAACTTGTTGAAATACAATTTTCCTCGAAATTTTTTTATTATTCAATTACTAAGTAATAGTCGACATTTACGCAGCTGGTTGTCAATTTTTGTAGTCATCATTTTTTTTTTTTTTTTTTCGTTTTTTATTGCTAAGAATTTGCACGAACAGCCGTTTTGACTCGCTATTTATTTTGGTATAATTTTGGCGTGATTTCGATTTTTAAGTTTAATTTTAATTTATTTATTTCTTAATATTGTGCTTATTTATTTTTATTTACCTATCTTGTTTTAGTTTTTTTTATTAAACTTTTTAGTTTTTAATTTTTTTATGTCCCAACTTTATTGATATTACTTTACTTTAATTATTTTTTTTTTCGTCAGAAAATTTTGAACAAATTACTATTATTTTTTCTGCATCTTCTATTGGAGCCCCTCTGGTTAATGAATCGTTTTTTTCCTTCTCCTCTGCACCACCCTGTGTTAATTAACTGAAAATAGCGTCACTCATACGCGCTGTTGATCAGTTAATTAAGTACCGTTAACTTGGAACATTTCCCTATATTATCTCATCAGCAAAGCATCAAAATCAGCAGTTATTGAATGTTTGCACAAATTGAATATTTTTATGGGTGTTGTTGTTGCTTTCTCACTGATTTGCAGACGTCAGAAAATAATAAATATTTTTTTGTTTTTTTTTTCTTTTGGCATGAACAACTGGTTTCTTGCACGAAAATTAAACAGTCGCTTTAAGTTAACATTTAATTTCTGCATCTGTTTAAATATAACACACGCTCAGGTGTAACAGGTTTCCAAGTCAAATTTTCTTTTATTTTAATTTTCAATTTCTGTTTACGTCAAAAAGCGTCGCAGAAAACTACTTTATTACATTATTTTCACTTTATTCACACAGAAAGTTTTGCAATTAATGGCATTTCGTTCGATTTTAATTAGCTCAACATCGTTGAGTGGGTGTGGCCTCTGCTGTCGATATGTTTTTAATACTGAAAATGCATTTTCCACATGTCAGCTGACAACTTTTTTCCAAAACTTCCGCTTGAAAAATGAAACATATGGCCAAAGTAGCAGTTCACATGCAACCTTCGCTATTCATTTTCACACAAATGATTTTACTACTATTCCTCTCAAACGTACATATGTACGTATGTATAAAGTATCCATAAATAACTGTAATTATATTCATATTTGTAAGCATACATTCAGGCAGGCATTGCATTGCATGTGAAACTTGGGACCTTGAAATGCCAATCAATGTGTTGCTGTCAAGCTGTTGCGTCTCCAGAGTAAAGTAGAACCACTCAAACCCAACGCTACAGCTACCATAAAACTACAACAATCACCCACTCATGCACACTTCCATTTACATACTGCGAATCTTACATACTTACATGCAATGTGTAGAGTCGTACATACTCGTATGTATTTACTTTGGCGCCTGCATGCGTGCAGAGATAAGAACGGCTTTACTTATATACATATGCACATACCTATATGTATATGTATACATATATTACATACGTGTACGTTGTATTGTAACTCATTTGTAGTATTGTGAATTGTTTACCTATTTTTTATATGTCACAATAACGACGCGATGTGGCAAGAGGCTCACTTCTCGCCACTGTGTTGCCATATGTTCACTGATAAGCCTGAGCTGTCACGATAGTCGTGCGAGCGTAAGGAGTAACGCGAGTGCGGTGGAGGTGGAAGGCGACACAAAGGCTTTTTTTCTACTTAAAGGGGGCTAAAAGGCAGGCATATCTTGTTACCAGCTGAAAATAATTAATTTTCCCATTTAGTGAAATGCTTGGAAATTGCTTTTGTTGTTGTTTCTTTCACTTAGCCATATGTCAAATGCGATTATGCAGGCAGTGACAGTAGCAGCGGCAGCGGCAGCGTTGGCGGTAATTATTTTTGCGCTTAACTGTTACTTAATACTTTAAAGGTCTGCAATTTCTCTTTAGGAAGGTTTAAATTGATTGGATTTTTGGAAAAAAAAATTTGTATCAATTTCGTTTTTATCAAAATTTAGAAGATTTTCAATAAATATTTTAAAGCTTTCGATATATTTTCGATTCATTTTTAATATGTTTGATATAGTTTTTATTTTTTGACAAATTTTTTATACTTACGGTATATGTATGCTTAGATTTTTCGATATATTTGCAATATTTTCGATAGATTTTCTAAATTTTTTCTTCTAATGTTTGAAAGGAAGACTAGTAAAGTAATTGCAAAGGATTTGGTATTTTTTTTTAGATTTAACAAAAACAAATTTAAAGTCACCAATTGACGTAACTTTTGTTAATCCCCTCGTATTTTAGAAATTTTCGATTTATTTCTATATTTTCGATGTATTTATTTTCAATGTTTTTAATAAGTTCGATTTATTTCAATATTTCCGATGTATTTTTACTGTTTCCGAGATATTGTACATATATATTT
This sequence comes from Ceratitis rosa, assembly GCA_037013455.1. Classification (NCBI taxonomy): domain Eukaryota; kingdom Metazoa; phylum Arthropoda; class Insecta; order Diptera; family Tephritidae; genus Ceratitis; species Ceratitis rosa. The sequence goes on along the minus strand of JAWMAG010000041.1, from coordinate 23,831,868 downwards.
TTTGTTAGTTTCGATATACATATATATTTTTTATTAGTTTCGATATTCATATATATTTTGAAAATTTTCGATGAATTTTAAAACGATATATTTCAATATTTCTTATATACTTTTAATATTTCTGATATACTGTCAATATTTCGTTATTCTCCAATTTTTCCTCACATATTTTATATATTCGAAACATGTTAAACAATTTCCAAATTTCGACAATGATCAAAATTATCGTTAGTTTTTGAAATCTTTGATATACTTTTTACTTCTGATACATTTTTTGTATTTTTTTATATTTTCTTATATTTTCTTCATAATGGATTTCTTTCTGCTTGCCCTAATATTTACTTTATTTAGATTTATACCTATATGAACTTGTTTATACATTATATTTTTTAATACCTTTTATTTATTTCCGGAACATTACATCTTATTCTGTAATTTTTGCAATAGTTTTTCTTAAATTCTGTCTCATATTTTCAATATTTTCAATGTCTTCGGAATCCTTATCAGAAAAGTAAATTTTCTTTATAAATTAATATTGAACTAATGATTCCCACACATGAACCAATTTACGCTACAACTATTTGATTAACTGATAAAACAGGTCGATGCCTCACTGAAATTTGCCTGCTTTAACTAGAATTGTGTTTTCCTAGACTTTTGTCTAGTAGATTTCCTTAAATTTATGTGCTTGCTTTATGCATATTGACTCATTAGCTTGCTTACACACATACACACACTAAATATAAACATAAAAGTCATGTAAACATAAAAATGCGTGTACACTCATTATAATACTCGTATATGTATGAATGTATTTCCATTATGCTGCCCGTCTCTAGATAACAAACCCTCGATTTGCCCTGCCAACAAACTGTCTGCTGAATTTCAACAATTTATTTTGTAATAATTACCTTGCTCCACTCAGTTCTTGCAGTTAAAAGTTCTAGCGCCACTGGCAAAATAACTTCCTGTGCACCTCTCCACTTCTCCTGTTCTCTCAACTGCAACACAATCGAAAAGCACTGCTCGCTTAATCTTTACTTCAACTCAACTCCGCTGGTGATTGTCTTGTTGCAGTGACATACTGTTGCTATTGCTGTTGCTGTTGCAGTTGTTGTTGCTTTTGCTACGTTGACACAATTATATTTACCGTTGTTTTAATATTGTGCCTACAACCGTTAAGGGAATACAAACTCGTAAATAACAACAAAAACTTAATAAATATTCATGGCCCAATTGGGTCCACAGAAACAAAGATTAAACACACCACACAGTCATAGACACATACAGGCGACGCTACCTTTATTCATATGTATGTATATATATTGTATATTGCATTTGTGTGGGTATGCTTGTTTAGTCAACTATTGTTCAAGCAAAAGAAGTGGAAAAACTTAATTTCGTCGAAAAAATTGTTATATCAACTTGGGTATTCATTATTGTCAACGTTGTTGCTATTCTCATTGGTGTTACTTCACGTGGGTGTGTTAATAATGTCAACATCAACATTGTTGCAATACTCCAAGTGGAGCAAAAAGAACGCAAGAAGCAGCAAAAGTGTCGGCAAGTTGGAGAAACCGTTGCTCAGTTAGATTATCTATTAACTTCTGCTTATCTCTTGCGTGTTATTCATGCATGCATACATATAGTATGTATTTGAATTAATTGTTTTATATTTGCTTATTACTATGTGCCTTAGTTGCTGGGGTTGCAGTAAATGTTGCCTCATGTGTTATTGTTTTGGGTGATGCTGACCCCTGACGTTGATTGGGCGAAATCATTTTGATTTATATTAATTTAATTTCATTTTTATTTATTTAAATTATAATTTTATTTTATTTTAACTTAGTATTTTATTTCAATTTTTTAATTTTGTACATTTTATTTTAATTCTTTAATTTAATTTATTATTTAATTTTGTTCATTTTTTTTTTGTTTAATTTCGTTTATTCGGTTGCATTTTATATAATTCAACTTTGTCCAATTTATATTATATTATATTTAATTTTTTTATTTATTAAATTTATTTTTATCTAATTAAATTTTTTATTTATTTATTTTATTATATTTTTTTACTTATTGATTTTATATTTATTTTAATACACTTCATTATTTCTTTTATTTTATTCTAATCTGTTTATTGCTGTTGTTATTTGTTCTTATATATTATTATAATTTTTTTTTAATTTCTCTCACCATCACTTTATTTAACGAAGTCTCTCACTTTATTCACCCCCTTACTCTCCTCAAATCGATTATATTATAATTCACTAGCCCCTAATTGCCATTGTTTTCTTACATAAACAACAATTTAAATAAAAATTTCACACTAAATCAATATTTATTTTTCGGTTTCTATTATTTGCCTGTGAAAATGTATAAATTTCGCATTTCAACGGAGTAATTTGCATGCTTGACTGAAAAAAATAATTTCATGAAAAATTTTGAAATAAAATATGAGTGCATGTGTTTGTGTGTATATGAAGTACGTTTACTTTTGCTTCGCACTGTATATACATATAGTATATTTGCGTAGATTTTGCATAAATGTTTTCTTTTTTATAAATGAAAAACATTTGGCTTATTTAGGACATCTCCTTATGGCTTTTAGCAATATGCTATTGATTTCACGGCGATTGACAACTTCTCTTACATATACACATTCATTTGTATATTTTGTGAAATTCGAAAGCAAATGTAAATATTTATTCTTAATTTAGCTCTTCTGCAATTGTTTTTCGTTTTTTCTTTTTATTTCTTGCTCCATAAAAAATGTTTCAATCTTTCAATGTTTGTGTGTGCTTGTGTGTTTGTTCTTAATTATTTTCTGATTGTTTATTTAAATTTTTCGCTGACAGCTGCTTTTTGTGGTTGAGACAATCATTTTTTTTCTTGTGATCCAAATTGTTAATTGAAAATTAGTTGCTTCAGCAATTGTAGTCAAATTAATATGTATGCATGTGTGTATGTGTTCATATAAATGCATATACTATGTGTATTTACATACAATTAATATATAAGTAGATGCAAGCAAGTAAGTTTAATGTTTATTTAGTTCCAATATCTGTTGAGCTCATGTGAAAATACACACAATAAAATCGTTAAATTAATTTGTTTTCGAAAAGATTGACACCATTTTTTAATCCAAATAAAATATACAATTGAAAGTAAAACGTTGCAATAAAAGCGGAAAGAGATTGAACACATTTTGTGTACTTTATTAAATTGGTTAAAGCAAAAATAATTAATATAAAAAATATATATATAATAAAAAAATAAAAATAAATAAATTTAACATAAATAAGTAACAATAAAAAAATTTTGAATTAAAAAATCTAAAAATAAATAAAAATTAAAAATGTCTAAAAACACATAACAAGGAAAAAATATAAAAAAGGAAAAATAATATAAAAAATAAAAAAACAATTAAAAATTACAAAAACAAATTAAAAATAAAAAAAATAAAAATTAAAAAAAAAATTAGAAATAAAAAAAAAATTAAAAAAAAATTAAAAAAAATTAAAAATTAAAAATAAAATTAAAAAAAATTAAAAATTAAAAAAAAAAAAAAATTAAAAACAAAAAAGAAATTTAAAATAAAAAAGAAATTAAAAATAAAAAAAGATAATTTAAAAAGAAGTAAAAAATAAATACAAAATAAAAAATTAAAAAAATATACTAACTACAATAAAATTAAAAAAATTAACAATAAATAATAAATCTTAAAAGAAATAAATTTATATAAAAAATATTAAAATAAACGAAAAATAAAAAGTCTAAAAATAGGTTAATAATATAAAATTAAATAACGAAATAAAAGTAAATAAATGAATCTAAGAATATATTAAAATAAATATTGAATGAATGTAAAAAGTATATATTAAAAGATTAAAAAAAAAAAGAAATAAAAATTATAAAAAAATTAAAAAGAACAAAATAAATATTAAAAACAAAAAAAAAATATGAAAAAAAATAAAAAAGCAAAAAATAAATATTAAAAAAAATTAAAAAGAAAAAAATAAATATTAAAAAAAAAAAAAAAATTAAAAAAAAAATAAAAATTAAAACGAAAAAAATATAAAACAAAAAGAAAAAACTAAAAATTGAAAAGAAAAAAAAGAAAAATTGAGAAGAAAAAAACATTAAATAGTAAAAAAATAAAATTTATAAAAAAATTAAGAAGGAACAAATAATAAAATAAAAATTAAAAATTTAAATTAAAAAGTAGAAAATATAATATATTAAAAAGAGTAAAAATATAGAAAAAGTGAGGAATGAAAAATTATAAAAGATTAATTAATAAGAGAAAAATTAAAAAATAATTACAAATTTAAAAAAATGTATAATTAAAATTTTTTTATAATAAAAGAGAAATTAAGAAATCAAAATTGCAAAGAAATTACAAAGATAGAAATATATATAATTGGCGCTTTGTAACCACTGAAGCGATTTTTGGCCGAGCTCCTCCCCCAATTTTTGGTTTTGCGTCTTGAAGTTTTCCCAACAAAATAGAGGGACTTACAGTTTATACTAAGCCGGCTCCGAACGGTTGATGGTTTTTTTTTTGTGTGGAGCCTTTATTTCATGTCAGATATACGCTCACAATCAGAAAATTTAACTTATTTTTTCTATAACGTTTGGTTGTTGGTCATACCAGGATTTGATTTGTCGTTTTCTTGAACCACTTAACCTCTCTCCAATTTTCTTATCTTACCTTTTTGATTTGGCGTGCCTCTATTGCACTTAATTCTTTCCGCTTCGCCTTTCTCCCTTTTTGACAATTTTTTTTTCACTTTTGCGCTTATCATTTTTACAGACTTTATCCCTCATCACGCCATATAATCGATAAACACGCGGTTTTGTTTCATCGCAAACTTAGTCGGAAATTCATTACAGTTATGTACATAGATGACAAACGATTTATCGTGTTTTTATCTTGCAAAAAAAAAAAAAAGCGAAATAAACATCATAAATTATTTGAAAAAAAAAGATGCAAAAAATAGCCAAAAACACCAAAAGCAAATAAAGGCAATTGGTGTGCTGATATGATAAACAAAGGCGAAGAATACAACAATAACATTTAATAATAGCGGTAGTAATAAGAAAAAAAAACATAACATACATATCCACATATTTGAGCTTTCTGACATTAAAGCTTTGGCTAGCCGCTGATATGCATGTATGTACAAACCCAGTTACCGTCCGCACACAAGCCACTTCGTTATTCGTTGTAATGTTTAATTGTAGCACTTATGGGTGGTCGAAATGCTGATGGAGTGTCAATATCACATTCATTGGCAGGGTCATACAAATACGCACACACACACACACACACGCAAGCGCAAAAGTGTTGATTAACGGTCTGACGTGTTGGAAGGCAGACGATGACTGGCCATAATAGAGCGAAATAAGTATATTTTTTAAATTCGAAAATATTGCTCATACGCCATGGCATGCCCCTCTGTTAAGTACGCGATAACTATAAAGTTACCGTTGACCCTCCGATTCGTTTACACACTCTAATGTTTATGTGTATGTCTCACTGTTTCTGTGTATTTTCAGGCATATATATATGTGCGCTATAGTCCTTACCTACCCCCTCTCCACTCTCTCTGCTAACTTCTTCCTTGTATTAAAAACTAGTAGTCAGCATGTTGTACCCCAAAGCATTCTCAATGAATTACCACTTATTGTATATTTCGTCATTTAGTACACAATGAACTTGTCAACCAAACAATCTGTAGTTGGAGTGCGTTAAGCGGCCTCTAGGGAAAAATATCGACAACGGCTCTCCGCGGCCCAAAACGACGCTCGTCAGTCACTCACTTAACGCTGCTGATTGTTTTCGCAGTTAGACTACACGCAGCGGAGTTTTTTTTTGTATTTTATGGCTGTGATTGCGATAAGAAATTGTACGGTGTTTTTTGTGTTTATTACGTGTATGTATATTTTTTTTCTTTGTTTTTGCCTAACTTTACTAAGTATCTCACTGTTTGCTTGATATCAGCGAGCGGTGGTTTTAGTTAATATCGTAAGTGCGAAGAGACATGTTTAAAAACAAAAAGACGCATTGAAGTTGAAGGGAAAACGAAAAAAAAATTAAGAAATAAATCGAAATTTAATCTGCGAAAAAAGATATGTAGAGTAAACCGCGTGTGAACGCAAAAAGCAGGTGGCTTCGAGGCAATAAAATTTATAAATATTTTCTAGAAATGTTGTGCTGAGTTTGCAAAAAGGTGTACATTTTAGTAACGATTTTTTTTAACTCGCAGCTGTGCTGTGAAATATAGATAAATAAATCCAAAGATATTCAAGAAATTTATAAACATTTAATTTAAAAAAAAAAATTGTATAAAATAAAGAAATAAAAATTCCAAAGTGAGCAAAGCAAAAACGCAAGTGAGTGATAATACTAGTAAACAATTTTGTAAAAAGATGTTTAACATTTAAAATACCGTAAAGTATTAAATGAACTAACATTTAAGATAAGAGTTAAGACAAAAGCTTTGAAAACAAATTAAAAAATAAAATCAAATAATAAAAATTAAAAATCAATAAAGCTAAAAATTAATAAAAAAAAATAATAAACAGAAATAAACTAAAAATTAATAATTAACAGCAGCTAAACAAAGAATAGCATAAAAATAGAAAATAAAGAAAAATTGTTATAATTAAAACGTAGCAATAAAATAACTAAAGCTCAAGTGCCAAATTTAAAAAAAAAAAATACCGTTAACAGCATCAATAACCGAAATCCCGATGAGTTTCGCCTCGGCCAGCAGTCATCAAATCATCGATGAAACCGCCACGTCCACCCACCGCAACACTGCAACATCAACCAACACAAAATACACACAAAACAATAAAAACACAGCGCAGGCGACCACATTACCGACACCAACATTTTCAACAGCTACAGCGACAACAACACAAACTGCAACCGCAACGCCTGAAGCAACATCATCCTCACCAACATTATCAACGCCTGCGACTATCGAAAACTTGTCCGCTTTCACAACCAAACACTCCTACGCCACTTCAACAACGGTAACCTTCAATCCTACTGTCACCACATTCACCGCGCGCTGGACGCACGACACGAGCAGTGAGGGCAGTAGCGACGGCAACAGCAGCGCTAAATCCTCATTCTCATCATCCACTTATTCCTCGGCTGTTTCAGAGGCAGCCGCAACTACTTCAAGCTCAACAACAGGCTTACCGCCAACAACTCCAACAACTCCACCAAAACCGCCACCACGTAAGGGCGGCGTCGCTACACATAAGAGTCCGGCGCAGGCAGCCAGTTCTTTTGTGGTTAAATGTCTGTTGAAAACGGTGCGTTTTATGTGGCAAGTTACGGAGATACCGACGAAAATCGGTGAAACACTCGGTACCATTTATCGTTATGCACAGGATTCCGTCGAGACGATACTATGCGTTGCTGGGTGAGTTTTTATGGTTGTTGTGTGGGGTAAAAGGAGGCCAACCATTGTAAAATTTATGATTACCGATAAAAAAAAACGCGCGCTCATCTAGCACATTGTTCCCAATTATATTGTGATTTCGTCAAAGGTAGTAAATTTAAAGGTTTTAACAGCATGGAAAAATTGTTGTTGTTTTTGTTTAATTTAACGGCACATTTTATAACTTTTCGTGTGCTAAACTAAATTAGAAATTCTTTTGTACATTTATTTGCGTGTGGCATTTCATATTGAGTTGGCCGGTGGTGAGGCCGCGCTCTTTTATCAAACGTTGGAGCGCTGCTGAGTATTTAGGCATTTCTTGAAGGTTTAGTGCTATAAAGGAGCTCACATTCATTGCATTTTTGCTGTACACCTAGTAACAAGCGAAAATTTTGATATATTTTGACAAATTCGTCTTTATTGGTTATCGAACGCGCAGTCTTAAGAGTTGTAGTCGTGCGCAAACACACTGCCTTCGTTGGCAATATTATTTTTTTTAGTTTTCTTTTTTGTTGAAAATTGATTATTCTAGTGTTAAAAAATATTTTTTTTTTAGTGTTTTGGATAAAACAACGAGGTGCGGGGGTGTAGTTCGGTAAAAAATATTCGCAAAAAACAAAAATTATTTTCCTTTTAAAACTTAATTCTAATGAAGAGTAGAAAATTTTGATGTACATACAAATACTGAAGTTCGATAAGTAAATTTATTATAAATTAAATTTTTATATTTTCGTGTAGTTTTTGCGTTAAAAAAGTGCTATGATGACTAAGCCAACTACCAACGCAATCAAATTCTGTATGAAATAAATATTAAAATATTTTTTAATTTTTTTCTTTAACTCAAATTCCACCTGCGTCAATTATATTTAAATTTATTAAAAAGTAAAGCTTATTTATTTATCGGAAATCTTTTTGGTTTTTTTTTTTTTTTTGACAACAGAATGAATGCCTTGTTAATCAGCTGGATTTTCCAAACCTTTCCTGCGTGTGAATATTTATTTAAATAATCAGTTGACCACTTCCTGTTGGTTGATTTAACAGCTCGTATACACTTGTTGTTTGTGGACTTTGCCAAAACCGCAACAACAACAGCAACAATGGCATAACATAATTCACTTATCAGCGCACAGAATAATTGATAAAAATCAATTGTTTATTTATTTTGTCTGCAAAAAAAAAATTAAATAAAAATTCTTCCTCTTGTTTTTATGCCTATCAGGCAACCCAATCAATGAATATTTGCTTACAACTTGTTTTCTGTGTTTTTCTTGTTATTGTTGTTGTTGTTGTTGTTGCTGTGTTAATCACGCGATTTGAATAAAAAAATATTCCGCACTTATGAAAAAAAACCGTGCTGTCAACAAGCACCTAAAGGCGTGGCGTGACGTGGTGTGTTGTTAATGCAACACAAAAAAAAAAAAATACAAAAAAAAAGAAATAAAAAATAATTATATTGCAAAATTGATGACTGTGAAAATTTATCACTTCGTCACGTGTGTGCTGAGTTTGCATTTGTATTGGTGTTGGAAAGCGAACAGGTGCACCAACTGCTTTATACATATATGGTATACTATATATTCTACATACATACGTGGTTCTAGAAAGCATTGAGCTCGCTGCCTCTGCGTCATGGCAGCATATTTTAATTTTATAAATCAATATGATTGTGCAATATTTTGCACTTTTATTGTTTTATTAATGGTAATACGATTTTCTATTTTCTATTTTTTTTTTTTTGTTAATTTTTTTTATTTATTTATTAGTGCGAGTAACCAACCACACGGCAGCGTTGCCTCTTTAAGCTAAAATAGTTCCTGCATTTAGTCTCACTCCCCACCGCCACACACATAGAACTATGTAAGGGTGCTCTTATATTTACCGTTATAAGTGTTAATAAAAGTGTCAAAAAAAATAAATAAATAAAAAATTAAAATTCTAGCAAATGTTTGCCTATTGACCAAATTGAGTCATAAACAATGAATTTCTTTGTTTTCTTTGCCTACACTTATCAATGCTGTGCTGGTGTATGTATGTGAGTACAGTTGTTCTGGCGCGGCACTAAGTGGTTGCTTTTTACATATTTGTGTTTTTTTAAAAACTATTTTGTTCTTTTGTTATTTCCTTATGCCCACAATTAAGATATTTAATTTGTTTATCTTGCAACTGCCTTGTTTACTACAGTTATTTAATTAAATTTTTGTTCTCTCTCTCTCTCTCTCTTTCTAATTACAGAAAAGCGCGTCGCAAAGAGCGCGATGGTGATCAAAATTCAACAGATACCAAATTATATTTGGAGGAGAGCGTTTTAGAACGTAAGCTACCTGAAGCCGATCTCAAAGCCTTAGTGGATCTTCCAGCTGGCTTAGACTATAACGAATGGCTGGCGTCACATAGTAAGTATTTAAAAGTGCAAAATAAATATTTTGTGTTAAAAGTAAAGTTAAAAAAAAAAAGCAAAACAGAAAGTTCAGTGGTTAGCGGGTTAGCGAGTTCGGGAGTATAAAAAAAATGTGGATTTTAAATAATTTTCATATTTTGCCAGTAAATGATTTTATTTTATAAAAGTAATAAATAATAAATTAATTTTTAAAGAAAAAATTTAATAATTTTGACTACGTCAGTTACGAAAGAAACTTGAAAATATTTGTCTAATTCACTTAAAATTTTCAAAGAATATTCCTTGATACTTTAAGAAAATGTAAAGAAAAAAGGAAATTTTATTTTTTTTTAATTTTTTATTAAGAACGGAATATGGCGAGGTCTAAACTTCCTCTTACCATTTTTTCGCCTAAATTCTTTATTTTGTTTAACTTAAGAAACAATACTTAAAAAGGTTTATGATTTTAAATTAGTTTTTATTTTAGTAATTTTCTATTGAAATTATTATTACGCTTTTAATCTTGACATCTAATAAATTAAAACAAGGTAAATGTAATTTTTGTTATTGTTTATTGGTTATTGTATTTGTTTCCTTTCATTGCATATGCCATTTTATCTGAACGGAAATTTATTACTTGGAAATTTCTTAGAAATCGATCTTCCACACGGCTTGAATTTATAAATGTATATATTTTTATGAATTTTTTATATAAGTACATAGTTGTCATTTCATTGCTATATGTGTTTTAAAAAGTGAAATTTCTGATCAAAAAAAATTGGGTAAAGAGAATGTCCCCTTTGTCCAATGGACTAGTTAAAAATTACTTTAAAACTGTCATATCAAAAAAGCCAAACTGGTCAAACAAATATATTTTTTTCCTATGAGCAAAAAGCATTTTTTACATGGATATTTCTACGAGCTGAGCATTTGCTAGTTTTCAATTCGAAATGTACTAGTTTTATACTAGTTCAAAGTAGACGAAAATAGTACTATTTAATTTTGAAACAAAAATATGTTTTTTTTGTTAATTTATATGCTTTGAGTAAAATTTAAACAATAATATTAATGACAGTTCGTAGAAGTGAACTCAGTAAAACTGTTTCCTCAAACTTGGCTTCTTCGAGGTGGTCTTAAGCAGTCTTTCGTGGAGCTGTTCTTTCCTCTCAATTTTTTTTTCTTGTAAAGTGCGTATGAAATCTTAAAGAAACCCAACCTGAAACCTTTTGTGTCAATTATATTTTCAATTTTAAAGATTAGTATTCAAAATTATCACCAAGTGACTGAGTACATCATACTATTATGTTTTTGTTTTTATTTTAATTTTTATGTTTACAAAATATGGTCCCTTTGAGTTTATTATTGTTTTTTTCTTTTTGTTGTTTTTAATATAATTTATTGACCACCAGGAATCTTCTTTTTAACTAATTCTTACACATTGTATGTCGAATTGTGAATGAATTGTTTATTTGGTTTTAAATGCGACTATTTATAAAAATTATATAACAAAAATCTGTAAATAAATATTCCTCTTTGCCTATGGCTTACATCATCCCACAAAATTGGAGAAAAAATCACATTGTTCATAAATATTTTTAGCCATCACTCATAATTTGCTCTTACAATCTTATACAGAAAATAAATATTATTTCCTATTTGTGTACGGGTATGTGTGAGAGTGTGCGATCATATGTGTGATGAATATGCGTGCGTATGATGATGGCCTAAGAATGATTATTATCATAAACTGTTGAATTAAATTGCTTTTTTTAATGAGAGGTGTTTAATTTCCCCATATGATGTCATTTAACTGAATAGATCTTTAACAATTGCTTAAAATATAAAAATGCTTATACATTTTCTATATGCGCTAAAACAATTTTCTATGTAGTGATTTATTTTATTAAATATATTATTATATGGAATTTAAGAAAATGTGCTTCAAACTTTTCATTAAAAAATACATACATTTTCAAATTAAATATTTTTAAATTTGACATAAAATAAAATATTAGAAAATTTAATTAACTATAGTTATGGGAAATCATTTTTAAAAACACAATCTTAAACAAAATTAACAAAAAAAAAATTGGATTTCTTTTTAATATTAAAAAAAAAAATTGTTTATTATATATTAATTAATTATTTATAATGTTTCAAAAAATTATTTCCTTCATAAAAAAATCCAAAAATATTTTCTCAAAGATTTTTTTGTTACCTATACTTAATAAAATTTTATTCTAATAAAATATCTTTAAATAATTTACCTGTTGGGTTGTAACATAAGTTCGTAGAGTTTTTTTCACAGAGATTTATTTGAAAAAAAAAAAAAATTATAATAATAAATTAATCAATGACGTATTGCCCGTTACTATTTACGACCTCCTCCCACCTCTCGACCAATTTGTTGATGCCATTTCGCCAAAAATCGAAGAAGTCGTTGAGCCAGCTTTTAAGGTCTTCTTCGCCAACGAAGATAACACCCCTCATTTGGTTTGGCAGAGAGCGGAAAAGGTGATAGTCGGTAGGTGCAAGGTCCGGCGAGTACTGTGGATGCTGAAGAACCTGCCATTCGATCTCTTGGAGTGCTGTTTTGACGCCTCGGGCAACATGGGGCCTGACGTTGTCGTGGAGCAATATGACTTGCCCTTGTCGATTAGGTCTTTCCAGCCGAATATCCTCATTTACACGGTTCAGCTGGCAATGTAGACCTCCTTGTTGACAGTGGCGTTTCGTTCGAGCATTTCCCAGTGCACCATGCTTTCCCAGTCCCACCAAATGCAGATCATGGCCTTTTTTGGGTGAAGATCTTGCTTGAATCTCTGTTTCGGCGTCTATCCTAGGGCCACCCACTCCTTTCTTTCCTTCACATTCACGTAAAGACACCATTTCTCATCTCGGCAAAAAAAAAGATGTCGGAAATGCTGATTTTTTCCTTCTGGATATTTCATTTCTGAGCCTGAAAAATTACCAACAATTAAATTATCCAAAAAAATAAATAAAAGAGTTTTATAGAGGAGGAAGAGCTCTTTCGAATGAATATATACACTTTGCTAAACAACAAAATAAATCGTTGTAAAATAACTCAAAACACAAAACTTTACGAACTTTTGTTACAATCCAATATAATATTATGTTTAATTTAAAAAACTTAAAAACTCCGTAAAAATCTTAGAAATTTCGCAAAATCTAAAATAATCCCCAAAAAAAAACTATAAGTATTTTCTAAAAAAAATTTCACTTAATAAAATTATTTTCTAGTAACAATTAAATATTTTACGAAATCACGTTGTTTTTTTTATTTACAGCACTGGCTCTATTCGAGCACGTGAATTTGGTTTATGGAACTATTAGTGAATTTTGTACGCCATCTGGTTGTCCAGATATGACCGGGCCCGGCAACAGGTACGCGAATATCCTTTTTTCCTTTGCTCTTCCCTTTTATCTAATATATTTTCTCATTCTTCCCTCTCATTTCGCGCGCAGAACGTACTTATGGTTCGATGAGAAAGGCAAGAAGACGCGAGTCGCCGCTCCACAATACATCGACTATGTGATGACCTTCACACAGAAGACAGTCAGCGACGAGTCGATATTCCCAACCAAATATGCCAACGAATTCCCGAGTTCGTTCGAATCGATTGCCCGCAAAATACTACGCTTGCAATTTCATGTGATAGCTCATCTCTATGCGGCGCATTTCCGAGAAATCGCGCTACTGGGATTGCACACCCATTTAAATTTGACCTTTGCGCACCTGACCGCACTACATCGACGCTTTACGCTGATCGACGAGAAGGAAACGGATGTACTGCGCGATCTGGAGGTGGCACTGCGACTCACCGACGATGGCCAAAGTTCGCTTGCCTCGTCGACGATTACAGCCACGACCGATGGAGGTAGCAGTGGCTGTAGTGCCGCCGGAGGCAGCGGAAGCGCAAGCGGTGGTGGTTCCACAACTGATAGCGGTATAGCGAATAGCAGCAGTAGTTGTAGCAGTGGCGTAGGCGGTGGCGGTGGCCACTCGCAGCAGCAGCACCAACAACAACTGCATTCGGGAGTAGAGGATGTCAATTCACAGCAGCAGCAGCAGCAGTCAGCATCGTGCTTGGCGGCGGGCACAACGCTCATCGATGGCGATGCGGCAGCGCCGCCCATTTGCACACAGCCCGAGGCGCAAGCAAAACAGCCGAATAATGCGCATACGTCTACAGCAGCGGCGGTCTTTGGCGGCGGTGGTGGCCTTATTGGTGGCATATTGGGCGATTTGAGTAGCGGTGAATTCGGCGAAACGGCGACACGCTATTGCACCTCGGCCCTGCCGTCACAGCAACAGCAGCAGCATCCGAGCGCTGAGGCGGGTGGACCGACCACCGGTGCGGGCGCGTTGCACTTGAACTTCAACAATAATCACCACAACCATCATCATCATCACCACCACCATCCACATCATCAGCATGCGCACCAACAGGCGGCGGCGGCAGCTGCAGCGGCGACGGCGGCTCAGCCTCATCACTTTACGCAGCAACAACAACAACATCAACAGCACAGCGGCCTGATACAGTGTAACGCGAGCAATGCGCCGAATGCGAATACCGTTAGCGGCGGCGCAACAGCCTCAGTGAATGCTGGGTCAGTAGCGTCGGCAACAACAACAACGGCATAGTTGCCAACAGCAAAAGAAGAAGAACTAAAACAAATAATAATAACAAATTCGCATGCTACTAGTATTGCTGCCGCGGATGGGGAGGATGTTGCCGGTGCCGTTGAAAGTGTTGCCGATTATGCTGTTAACTATCCTAAAGCCACGACAGCAACATTTGTTGTTGTTGTTGAAAGTGCTGCTGCTGCCAGTAATGCAGTCTCACATGCTAAAGCAAGTGCTATTGTTCATGCCGCCGCCGCTACCACCAACGCCAACGCCAACGCCAACACCAACATCAACACCAACACCACCGCCGTTGTAGCCGCACCCATTGCCACAGCTGTTGCCCTTAGCGTAGGAAAGTATGTTGTTTATAATTATAATAAAATAGGCGTCGCTGCTATTGGTGCCGTCGGAGGAGTAGGAGAAGATGATGAAGTGGAAGAGGAAGAGGAAGGGGGAAAGGGAGTAGAAGATAAAGTTGCAGTTGAAATGGAAATTGAAGACAAAGCTAAATATAAAAACAAAGATGATTATGATTATGATAATGATAACGATGTTAAAAGTGTTGCCGTTGCGGCCGCAAAGGATGTATGACGCTTATTGCTTTATATTTACAATATATAGAGTAGTGTTAAAACTAAAAATTAAGAAAAATGAAAATACAAAAGATGAAAAGCAACAAGTGCTAAAACAAATATGAATAATTAATAAACTAAAATGCATGAAGAGAAAATATGGAAAATGTTAATTATAAAAGAAAACAGAATTAAGTTGTGAAAAGTGCATTAACAATTTAAACAAAGTCATAAAATCAATCAATAGATATTCAAACAAGAGTATTTTCATAAATATGTTACAAAATTCTGTTTTTGAAATTTTTGGTATTAAAAATTTTATTTGCATTGGATTTTAGAAAGTGATGAATTATTTATATTTTCCACAATAACTTGGGTTTGTTAAAGCATTTTTCACAACTCTGCTGTTTTCACATACATACATATAAGTGAAAGAAAAAAAGTAATAAATGGAAAATAAACAAATATATATATATTGATTAATTGTAATTGTGTCTGTATTTGGTGTTACACCAATTATAATAAAAAAATAAAATTTAGTTTCAAAATAAAAAAAACAACAACAACAACCAATAATAAACACCTAAATGGAACACACAAAACAATTTAGTAAAACAAAACCTCTAAATGATAGTAAAGTAACAAAAGAAAATAGTAAAACAGTGCTAAAATATATGCTAACACGCACTATACAAGCAAAAAAGAAAATAAATAAAATTAACTAATTGAAAAAAATACAATTTAAGCATATTTAAAACAAAAACAAGTATCTATGGAAATTCTCACCAACCAAATCACACACAAATATAGTACACCCCCAGCACTATACGTCTAGCCTTGAGTAACATCTTTTCCCGCATTGGATATTTTTTGTGGTTTTCCTTTATTAACTTTGATATGGATGACACGAGGAAGAGTTTCGACAATCGGACAGACTTGGATCTATGCTACAGAACTAGCTAATTTCTATAATCAGCTGCATTTTTCTCAACTAATTTGAGTTAATACAGGCAGGAACAAAGACTTCTTAAGGCAAATATTTCAAAAAATTGCACAAGATGATATTTGGGAAAAATTGTATTTGTAACAGGAAAAAAATGTTTCTAATTTAAAATTGTTTCTAAAATTCAATATCAACCTTTTGAATTAATAAATCCTTTAAATGGATTTCTTCATAATGAATTCAATAATCTTGTGTCTTGTGTTAGGCTAAATTATTAGCTTAGAAACTGCAAACAAAAAAATGTATTCTCTGTGTTAAAAATTCTGTATGGAACACAAAATTAAATAAAACTAATTAAAATTAAAAAGTGATAAATAAAATTAAATAAAAATTAATAAAATAGAATTGAATAAATTTAAAATATGATAAAAAATTAAATGTAACCAAAAGAAAAATATATATAAATTGTAAAAATTAAAAGTAAAAAAAAAAATTAAATTAAATAAATTAAAAAAAACCAACAAATATGTTATGATATAACTAAAAAAATTTTAATAAAAAACAAAAATTAAATAAATATTTAAAAATGGAACAAAAAAATAAAATAAAATATAAATAAAAAAAAATTAAATAAAATATACATAAAAAAATAAAATAAAATATACATAAAAAAATAAAATAAAATATACATAAAAAAATAAAATAAAATATAAATAAAAAAAAAAAATAAAAAAAATAAATAAAATATACATAAAAAAATAAAATAAAATATAAATAAAAAAAAAAAAATAAAAAAAATAAATAAAATAAAAAAAAAATAAAACATGAATAAAAAAAAATAAAATATAAATAAAAAAAAATAAAATATAAATAAAAAAAAAATAAAATAAAAAAAATAAAATAAAAAAATAAAATAAAAAAAATAAAATAAAAATATAAATAAAAAATTAAATAAAAATATAAATAAAAGAATAAAATAAAAATAAAAAAAAATAAAAAAAATAAAATAATTAAAGAAAAATAAAAAAAATATAAAAAATAAAAAAATAAAGAAAATAAAATAAAAATCTAAAATAAAAGTTAAATTAAAATTAGAAAAAATATAATAAAAATAAAGAATTAAAAACAGATTAAAAAATTAAATGATAATTAAAGTAGTGTAGCAAAAATGTATAACTTTACCACCATTTCTTCTCTTTAAACCCTGTTAAAAAAGCAAACTACATATATTTTATTTTAATTTAAAAAAAAAATTGCAATATCAATGACGCTGATTAAAATAAAAAATTTCTGAAAATTATATGAAAATTTTGTACTCAGTCAAAAGCCCAACGGACAAACCAAAGCAAAGTTTATTATTTAACAGATTTAATAAATGTATGTATGATTGATTGCTGTACAGCAACATATTAAATAGAAACATCATTAGTTTTTCTTAAAAAAATATTCGTTTTAAATTTTTCTTTTAAATGTAGTAGCTACAATAATTACACTACTACAGTGGAGTGATAAATTTCTATAAGAAGACGGATTTCGTGTCTGCGAGTTATATAAGCTGATTTTCGTAAAAAAAAAACTATATTTTCTAAGCGAAATAGCGCTGTGAATTGTTGCAAATAAGTTTATATTTAAAATTGGTTATAATTTTCTGCTTAAAAAAATTATTTTGCCGCAAAAAAAATAAATAAAATAATTATAAAAAATTTAGAAAATAATATAATTGTAATAAATATATGTATCATCACAAGGCGCCTTTTCCTTGATTTTTATTTCGAAATTATTAAATATTTCAACTATTAACGCTATTTTTCTGCACATCAGACTCAGGTTTCACATGCATACATCTACACATACATATATATATACATATGTACATGTGTGAGAGTGCAATTATGTGTGCATGTAGCTTCAATATGTTCAGCTCATTGAAAGTAGCAGCAAGTAAAAGAATATTATTTCTATAAATTATTGTTTTAAAAATGACTATAAAATAAATTGTTGGAATTTTGAGTGGAAGCTTGCTTTAAAACTTGAAAAGTAAAAAAAAAACAATTTTTCTAAAAACTAAAAATCAACAACTACACCTGCTCTCACAAACTATGCTTATTAAATAAAATTAATGTATATTTAGTTATGCCTCTTTTATACACTCAACTTTTGCTTTAGTTTAGTTGTAAAATCGTAGAAAAGATAAAGTTCCTTATTTGTTCAAATTTTCGCTCATTTCAATATTATTATTATTATTATTTTTTTACTTTTCGGTTAACAAAATTTGCCTTTTCATATTTCAAAAAGGAAATTGAATAAAAAAATCAATTTAATCTAAAAAATGCAGTTTATTATGCGCGCTCTGTACTTTTTTTATGTATAATTAGAAAGAAAAAATTTATTTGAAATTTGTTGAAAATTTATTTAATTGCATTGAAAATTATGTGTATAAGAAATAAAAAAATTAAATTATATTGATATGTATGATAAATTATATGCAACTAAAGGGAATAATTTTACAAAAAGCCTCATCACCACATATACATACATACCTATTTACCTACCTTTAAATATAATATATAACTAGCACTTTGCGGATGTTCTATTCTATTATTTTATTGTAACTGTAATTATTAATTTAATAATTTTATGAAATTTATTCTTTAGTTACATACATACATACATATGTAGTAGTGTTAGTATGCAAGCAAATGCGCTGTTATATACATATAACATACAGTAATACAGCATACATATATATATATATATTGTATATATATGTACTAGTATATGCAATTTTTATTAGTATTAAATGATGAAAAAGTGAAAAGTTGATTTAATTTAGTTAAAACAAATGATAAACAAACAAAAGCAAGTAATGCGTTAAAATAGAAAAACAAAAACAAAAACAGAAACAGAAAAAAGCGTGTACGAGATTAGTTTTGTGTGTAAATAAAACTCTAACGTTTCACTATTTCCTTCAATGAGAAAATAAACAAAAAAATTTAAATTGTGTTTTTATTTATTTCTCTGCCACTCGATTCGATTGGGGGAGGTGTGGGGTAGTACCGTCTTTGATTGTTAAAGAATTGTGGGCCATAAATTTTATTGAAATTTTTGCTGAAAGGTTTGCCTATAGATTTTCCTAGCAAGTGTAAGAAAAGCACTAATATTACAATTTTAAATAATTTCATTTTACCATGAGATTATGAGTTTTCCGAAATACAATTAATTTCAAAAACATTCAAGTGCATTATTTCCATCACTTCGATGAATGATGTACGGGTACATCAGTATACAATATTATAATACTCATTCTGTGAAATTTGAACCAAAAGAAAAAAAATGCGCCTGAAAGTATGCAATAAGATTTTTTCTGTGGCAAAACGCAAAATACCTGCGTAAATATTTTAATTTCACTTCTTAAGCGCTGAAAATCATTTTAGCTATTAACAGCAAGAATTGTACATATGTCTCAAGGTATGTAATGTCACTTTCCAGATTTTAAGTCACAAACTTGCGCCCAAATATAGGCAACAAAATTTTGAAAAGCGTTTTTTGTAAAGTTTTTCTTGGATTAGAGACTCGAGGTTCAAGTAATGGCATTAAAATATTTATTGTTTAATTTTAAAAATCCGAAAATATCACGTTTACACCCATGCACTTTTCCGCGCAACACAAAAACCACAAAATTTCCTTACCCCACAAAATAGCACACATAGATACATACACGTAGTATATCCAAAAATAAATCATTAATCACATAAACAGATAAAAACATGGCAAGTAAAATTTTATAAACAAATTTAAAGAATATTTTTCTAACAAAAGAAAAAAAGAAATAAAAAAATTATTAAAAAAAAACAATAGAATAATAAAGTAAACTAAAAAAATGTACTTAGAGACTTGTTCTAGTCGCCTGCAAAATTAAAATAAAATAACAAATCCAATACAATAAGAAGTAAATAAACAAAAAAAAAAAAAACATTAATTAAAATAGCGTATAAAGCAAAAGCGTTTTAAGGTTTTAAGCTGCGGCCTCTAAATTCGAGAAAATCAACCAATAATTTTAGCTACTTAAATTATATACAATACAAAAAGAAGATAAAAATAAAAGAAAACATGTGTATTAGTTTATGTCCTAAATATTTATTATATATACACACATATGTGAAAAAAGTTAGTAGAAATAAAACATGACAAATTGTATTTAAAAATAACTGAAAATAACGGTAAACTGATTCCAAAAGTATACAATTCTTAACAAAAAAGCTGAATTAATTAAATAAAACCAAAAAGAAAAAAAAATACTTTGTATAAGTCTCCGAGGTTCATGTCTTCAACAACCTTAAGCCGAATAAATACCAAATCTTTGCCTTCTTCTCAAAGCTCAATAAGCAACAAAGCACGGAAATTCTTCACCGAATATCTGAAACATTTATCATATCAAGTAAACTCATTAACTTTGAGTAATTGAATATAAAATTTGTGGTTAAAAACAAACTAAATTCAAATTAGCGAAACGCACTCCATCAAGCCGGGCGTCGCTCTTTATTGCTTTCATAAACTCACTCACTCACTAGCATGAAACACCCATCAAGTGACCGCCATATTCTACTTCACCTACCATTTCTCAACTAGATATTCTTCAGTAAAAACAAAAACTTAAAATAATTATCCACAAAAAACCAAAATTCCACAATTTTCCACTCGAAATCCACTCAATCTACTCAGCACAAACATTCATAAAATCTTTGAAACCACACAAAACTCTCACAGGCACTTTGAAATATCACAAAACTAACAAAAACTCTTTAAAACCTTACAAAATTCTAGTGGATATTTCTAAAAAAAAAATGAATTTATAAAAATAAAAAGAGCGTAAAGGAAATAAATTTTGTTAAGCATTTTGTTTAGTGTAAGAATACGAAAATAATTTAGAAAATGTTCAGCTAAAAACTAAGAATTTAAGTAGTATATAGAAACTACAAAAACAACAAACAAATATTACTAATTCAGCATAAACGAAAATTAAAGAAAGCATATTAATTAAAAACCGTTCTTTTCTAAATGTTGCACCAATAAAACCCTGCAGAGCAATGAAGAAAAAACCAGAAAAATAACCAAAAAAATAGCATACATTTAGGCTGATAACAATCCCCTAACAGAGCCATAAACAGAAAAGTTTATATACCTACCTACATAAAAAATTATAATTGGAAATTTATAAAAACCTTAAATTAGCAAACATAACAATAGAAAAAATTGAAGATTGAAGTAATTAAGTTGAACCAAAAGAACAAATAATAAATAAAGTAAAATAAAAAAGAAACAATTTAAAAAATACTAATAAAAATCGTTAGTAGAATTAAAAGAAAAACTGTTTTAAATTAAAGAGTTTAACTATTATTAATAAATTGCATTATATTTGGTGTTATAGCAGTTAAAAGAACATCCTCCTTTATAAAACAAAAAATACGTTAAATTTAACCATAAAAGTTTAAAAATATTACAAATTAATTTGGTAGATAAACAAAACAAAAAGATTTAAATAAACTAAAGAAATAAAGAAAAATATAAATTAGATTAAAGCAATAAACAAAAAATCGTAGAACAAAAGTTATTTAATTGCTGAAAAAATAAACAGAAAATAAATAAAAAAATGATAAAATTAATTTTTAACAGTATAAAAACTTGAAGTATAAAGAATTAAGAAAAAAAAATTTAATTAAAAAATAAATGAGTAAAAATAGTCAATAAATATGGCAATTAAAAGTGTAAAATAAAAAGAAATAAAGGAAAATAAAAGAAACTATAAATCACTTATATATGTATGTATTAACGAATGCGCTTTCATGTGTATGTACTTTCTTACACACATACATACACATTATTTTAGAATGGTATAAATTACGCAAAAGACAAAAGGAGAATAAAAATACAATTTAAAAACATAAAGAGATAAATAAAATAAAACTAAACTCACAATTATAAGTTAATTATTGAGAAGAAATGTTATTATTCAAGAAATTCGATGAATTATTATTAAAACACAGTGGCATGAAACAAAAACAGAAAAAAGTGGCATTTTCTTCTATTCATTCCAGGGTGCAAAGGTTTGTATATTGAGAATTAACTAACTTAGTTGAATGAATAAGTGCCTAAAGGTAGGCAACGGAAAATCGAAAAGTCCAATTTTAATTTTCTGCCTTAGTTGAATAAATAAGCCGTTAAAGGTTGGCAACAAGAAATTCGAGCGCTTAATAGTAGGCAACGGAAAATCAAAAAACTTACAAAATAAGCGCTGAAAGGTAGGCAATGAAAATTCAAAATTCAAAATACAAAATAGAAATAATTCATATTTTGCTCTTAGGTACTTACAAAAATGCACTCGTCTAAAAGAGGCCATGAGTTGTAGACGCTGAAATTTCAAAAATATTTATGCTTTCGCGCACAAAATCTTGATTAACGGTCTAGTTAATTTGAAGCATTACTTTCAATAAAATTTTAAGCGTCAGATTGATTTTTCACACATTTTAAGGAAAACTTTGTGATTCAAAAGTTCTCTTTAAATATGAAAATGAAAAATAACTCGCTTCCGATATTGACCTTGGTTTTGCATTTGGAGTCAAATAATTTTTTTTTTTAATTTTTCTAAACGTTTTTCATTGCAAAAAAAAAAAAATAAAAAATTAAAAATAAAAAATACAAAATCTTGCCAGCAACAGGTAAAACATCGATAATCGTAAGTAATGAATCATAGCTATACTTGGTATCTTAAATGAAATACCAATTGAGCGAAACCAATTTTCTTGAGATATCTGATATTAAAGAGATAGTCTGTTGGGGATTTCCCACATAAAAGGTGATTGTTAATTTTTTTTTTATGAAGCTTAAATTTGTTTATATAAAATGATTGTGGGAGCAGAAAAATTTAGACATACTCGTATGTGATAAAAAATATCTAAACAATTACTCTACGGTTTATTATTTCTATTTGGTTTTTTTTTTAATAAATTATTGTCATGAAATAAAAGCTTAGTTTTTGATTATTGTATAACTAATTGTTTTAAAATACTAGCGACCATTTAAATAACATTCGATCCGGGTAGAAATTCGGTACTGAAATAGCTTAGAAATTGTTAACTTAGAATTTTTAGGGGAGTGGAATAATATTCTCAAGATTATTGAGGTTATGTTTCTTGGCATCGAAATTGTTCTGGTTAGCTGGAAAAACACCAAAACCTTCTCAAACCTATTTTCACATCTTCCACCTTTGCCATGAATTGAGTTGTCCTTTGCATATTTTTATTAAATAAAACTCGAGTTTTTTTTTGCTTCCATTAAATTATTAGTTTTATTTGATTTTTTGGTTTTTGTTTTAGTTTTGTGCGGGTATATATTTACTATTTGCTTCGTCTTCCCATCCTCTACAGTTTTGAATTGTTCTTATTTTTTCTTCTTTACATCATCATTTCATTACATGTAGTTTTTTTATTTCTTCTTTATTATGTCATGTCTTTTGAAATGTATTGTTAAGCTTTCTTTAAGTCATATTCAGCAAGATTTATTTGTTCGTCTTACAATAAATCATTTTGCACTTTGCTATTCTTTTTTCAATATTTTTCAATTTTTTTCCTCTCATAGCTAAACAAGAGGAATTTTTGTTAATAATTCTGACGTCTCTGGTTTGCCTTCAATTTTTTCAATATTTATATTTTGTATTGTTAATAATTTTTTTTATAATTATTTTTTGAATTTTTGTAGTTTTGTTTTTATTTATCTTTAGTACCAGCCAATTTTTTCTTATTGTTGCTTTATTTTATGGCTTACCATTAACATAAATACTACTAGTTATTAATTAAACGGTATATTGTGCTAATATTGATTTTAAATAAATTTGTAGCTTAAATAATTATTTGCTGTTATTTAGCATACATTCCTGTTATAATATATATATTTCAAAATTTTTATGTCCAATTGCTAACTAAGCATTATCCTTGAGATCCTTGAAAACAATTTTTTATTTCTTTTTTTTTTAATTACTTCAAATTTGTATCGAAAAAAAGTCTTCCGGATTTAACAAATGATTTTCAGTTACCAGCTTCGCCGAATCTCAACTAACTAATAGCACAATTTTGTTGTCAAATTTATTATCGTTGTGTTATGCTGAATGACAGTCTCTTGTTCGATTTTTAAGCATGTTTTAGCAGAGAATAAATATTAAAAATAATATAAACAATTTTAAAAATTAAAAGTATTTTTTTTGGAAATTTGTGTGTTTAATTTTAAAGCTAAATATTAAATTACCTTTTTCATTTGTTATTTTCCAATTTTTTGTTGTTGACTTTTTACAAATTTTTATATTTAAATTAATAATAATTTTGCATTCTTTTTGTTAATAATATTTTTCATATATAAATTTTTTAATAACAGGAAAATATTATATTTAAGTTTTCATTTTATTTTTCAATGTTTTTTGTTAATTTAGTTTTTTCCTTCAATTAATTTTTTTCGTCAATTAATTTTTTTTGTTTAATTAATTGTTTTATTAAAATTATTATTTGTTTTTTAAATTTTACCAAGAGTTTTTTTTTCTTTTGTTTTTGCTCTCGGTTTATTCTCTATTTTTGTTCACAGTACAGTTCTTTGCTTCCCTTATTGTTGTTTAAATTTTTTGTTATTAACTTTTTACCACTACTTACACAAATACGTTTATTAATTATATAACTGTTTTGTATGTATACAGCTAAAGTTTTGTAATATTATTTTGTTTTAGTTTCTTTTTATTGTTTTAATAGCTTTGTTTTTTATTAAATTTGTTGAGTTTTTGATTTGAGTTGTGTGTGAGTTGAGATGTTTTTGGTGGTAATGACATTATATATTGTATTTTAATATATACGGTTATTAATATTTAGTTTTTATTTATTGGATTTGGATTTTTATTTTAAATTTATTTAAATCAAAAAATGAGTTTTAAATTTTATTAAAGTGATTTATTTGGTGAGTTGAAAAAAAAAATATTTGTATCAATAAGGTGTTCCTGAAAACTTATCAACTTAAAATATTTTCTTGGGCATTCCTCGTACACCACTTTGTGAATTGGATTTTTAAATTTTAACGTCTTCTTTGTGGCTTACTCTTCTCTTATATTTATATAAGGTGCATTATTTTCATTAAACAATTATGCGTTTCGCCTATTTTTTTTTGAAAAGCCTGAAAATTGACACTCTTGATCTGTTCTTCTGTTTCATTATTTTCTCTCCTGTTTGATTTTTGTTTTAATGCTTTTGTATGCTCTATACAATTTTTAGTAAATATACATATATTTATGTTTGTTATACGGTTATTTGATTTTTTTTTAATTTTAGATTTTGATATGGACGAGATTGTGCTTTTTAGTACGACAGTGTAGCTTTTTTTTTTTTAAATAAAAAAAAACTATCCAAAATGTGTTTACAAAAGTTTAGAAAGTAATTTTCAGAAAAAATCAGCAAAAGCTCTTAATTTTGCTTTAAATTTAATAAAAAAATATTAAAAGAACAGTTCAAAAAGTTTTTAAAAAGCTCGGCGTAAACTACAAATTTTTCACATACAATATTTTAAATGTGCTCTGTCTGTGAGCATTTGAATTCAAATTTTTTGGCGCTTTATATGACTTTTGAATGCTTAAATCTCTCAAAAAAAAACCTCTGCGAAAAATCTGTAAGAATTATTTCGTCAATTCAATCCCTCTAAGGGGGAAACAATTTGCTAATATAAGCCAAAGTTCAGTTTTCGAAAGCTTTCACGATTTAAAGCTTTTGAAAAAAGCTACCTTCGTACATTGAAATTTATTTTCTCTGTATTTAAATTTAAAGTTTTTGCTCTTGCGCGAAAGCTCGTTTCATAATTCTTGCTGAGCTTTTTAAAAGTTTAAAAATTTTGTGTTTCGATATAAACTTTTTTCACTTTTACTTTGCTTCACTGTCATTACTTGCTTTGCTTTTAGTGTTTTCGTTGATTAGCCTTTTTTCATTTGTTTCACATTTATTTTTTTTCTCTTGTTTTTTTTTTTTAAGTTTCAATTTTTGTTTTTATTTATATTTTAGTTAATACGCATGTATAGTAAATATGAATATATGTATGTATGTATATATAATATATTTATGTTTACAGTTATGTATGTATATTGCAATAAATATTTATTATAATTTATTTATGTATGACATCTACTGGATGCTACGGACACTGAGAGAGTGAGAAATTTGTTAATTGGTTTTGTTTTTCTTATTCTTCTTATTGTTGCTTAAAAAGTTAAAAATTTTATTTTAGTTATTGATTTTTAGTTTCCATTTTTTCTGCTTCAAAACTACCTAAATATATATGTACGCATGTATAGATATATTTTTGGTCGTGTTGTGTTTCCTTGTTTCTTTGCTTGATTTTTTTTTCCAAATATTTATTTTTCACCTTCATTAATAAACCACCTATGTATTTACTTACACCTTACACATACAATATATATGTAAGCTTATAGATTTCATTAATGAACTATTAATTTAATTATTGCATTTTATTATTTGTAGTTTGCATAAGTTTTTTGGTTTTTTGGTTTTTCGTTTTGTGTGTGTTTAGAAAAGGCAAAAATTTGACGAGAGCTTTCACTGCTGAGTCTGAAATTATTTACATACATATGTTACATTATATAATATATCTACATACATATAATAAAGAAGTTGTCATATATTATATATCTACACTTATTACTAATTATTAATATTAACATTTTTGAATGCTTTACGTTTAATACGTTTAAGTCTTTTTTTTGTTTGTAAGTATGTATGTATAAGCAGGGCATTCGTTTTTTGTTTCCCCTTTTTTGTGGTTATTTAATATCAATATTGTTTTTGTAATTTCGTTGAGTGACGACGGTTGCAATGTTGCTTTAGAAGAGCTTTCAGGACGAAAGCACAGCCATACGTATAAGTAGTGAAAGAATATATACGAAGTTCGGAAAAGAAAATATTTTGAAATTGAAATTTGAAGCGTAAAAGCTTTGAAGTTACCATACATGAATAAGACTTTAAAGAATAATGATATTTACAAGGGTAGAAAGTGCAAGTATATTAAAAAAAATATGGTATATATATATGAAAGTATGATAATATCGAAAGCTTCATAAGCTTTAGCTTCAGAAAAAGGTAATTGTGATTAAAAACTATTTAAAGTTTTGTAAGGTTGCTCAGATCTTGAAAGATTTTGAAGAATATTTTAAATATTTCATTTCATAATTTTGCTCGGAAACTATAATTGTATTTGCTAATGAAGATTTTGTTTTATAAAAAAAGAAGATATTTCTTCTTCTTTATCGGCTTTAAAAGAGACATTTACTTAGCTTTTTTCTTTCCAATTAATATTGAAGCTTAAGTAATTTTATTTAAAATCGAAACTCTTCTTATAGTTGCTTGGCCATTCTTTAAAATGTATGTGAACTTAATTACTTTTTTGTTTAAAAAGTTTCATTATATTAAAAAATTTAACCATAATACATTACATATTGCAATACCTATATGTACGAACTTTAAAATGTATGAAGATTTGGAGAAATTTTAAAGATGAAAGCTTATTTGAAAGCTTTACAATTTTCTTTGTTTTTATTTTTATTTTGAAATGTAGTTAAAACTTCAGCCTAGCTAATTAGTTGAATAGTAAAGTATGAAAGCTTGAAAAGTGAAAATAGGCGAAATTTGTTTTGAAATAAGAAAAGCTATTGGAAAGCTTAATTAATTAATAAAAAAAATTGATTTCAGTAAGCTCAATTTAATCTACATTAAAATTGTTCAATTAATTCAATATTTCATTTATTTCCTTTGGCTGAATGGTAAAGTATGAAAGCTTGAAAAGTGAAAATAGGCGAAATTTGTTTTAAAATAAGAAAGGCTATTAGAAAGTTTAATTTATTAATAAAAAAAACTTGGTTTCAGTAAGCAAAAATTAAAATTGTTCAATTAATTCAATATTTCATTTATTTCCTTTGGCTGAATGGTAAAGTATGAAAGCTTGAATTTGTTTTGAAATAAAAAAAGCTATTAGAAAGCTCAGTTGATTCTATATTAAAATGGTTCATTTACTTGAGTATATCATTTATTTGCTTTTTAACTTCAAATAAATTTAAAAGATAAAATTCTGCAAGCTTGCTTATAATTCGAAAGTTCAGAAGCACTTACGTACCTTAGTCCTTTTAAATTAATTAAAAGCCTATTCTACACTTTTCTTCCGTGAAAGCGCACATTGAAGCTTTTCTCACTCACACGCTCCAATATCGTTAAGTTTTCTATTTTTAAAGATTGTTTTTGTGTTTTTTTTTTTTTCATTTTAATTTATGAAATGCATAATGGCACATGTTTTTTTCTTATTCGCTTCCAATTTAATTTCTTTGTCCGATTTTTGCTCAATTTTTGTATGCTCAACCCTTTGCTTATTGATTTCTTAGCAGCTAAGTTTTTATTTTAATATTATTATTTGCATTTTCGTTTAAGCTTATTTACTAAATATTTGTTGTATTTATTATCAGTTAATATTTTTCAATGTACACAAACATATTGATTAAATTTAAAATTCTAAAGACACACCGAGAAATTTTTGTTGAACTTGTTGGTAGTTATTTAATATGTATGCATATATTAGTAATATTTTTTTTTTCTATATATTATATAATATGTATGCATATAATTAATAAGCAATTTATTTTTTATATTTAATAACTAACAAATTCCTACCTAACTAAGAAATTTGATAATAAATCTAGTTATATGTATGTGTCAGTGTAAATGTGGTTTAAAAAAAAAAAAATAAAAAAATTATTAAACAAAAGCTCACCTAAAAATAAAATCATAACAAAAACTTTGATCTAAATAAAGGGAAATTATATAATTTTCGAATGTTTTAAAAAAGGAAATCAATAAGTTATATATGATATATGGTAATTAAGATAAGCTTAAAAGAGGGCTTCGGAGCTTCAGAGGCTCTTACTTGCCTGCTGATAATTATATGAACAATAATTGTGATTTTTTCGCTTGCTTTTTAGAAAAGTTTCTATACGTATAGATCTAAGTGTTGCTTCGAATAAATAGTGAACACCTTCGGATTGTTGGCTTATGCTTTTAGAAATTTTTCGAACACTTTCTTTTTAACAAAAAGTGGGCAGCAATAAATTGGCCGTGGCAAATTGAATCTTTGTAAGGAAAACATATATATAATTTATTTTCGCTCAATATGTGATTTAAAATAGAAAGTGGTCAATGACGAATTTGAAAATTGAAAGCCTTTTTTTATGAAAAGCTTTAGTGGCAGCCTTTAGAAATTTAGACATTTTTACAACGTTTTCGTTTAAGTTCGACTACATTGTTTAAGAAAAACTGGCAGCAATTAAAAAAATCTCGAGCTTTCATTCATAACAAAAGCTCTGATGGCGGTGATAAAACGCTATATTTTTTGACGATCAACAAAGACGCACTTCTTAATACTCAAGTAGCCGCCGCTGTTTGGGAGCTTTTTGTAAGCTTTCTAAATTTATATTACGAAAGTTGGCAGCATTCAAAGTGGCCGTGATAAATTGTGAAAATTTAGAGCTTTCATGCTTAAAAACTCTCGTGGCTGTGTTTTGTGGTTTAAACTTCAGTAGTCTTTATGTACAATTGTATCTTGTGTGTGATGTTTTGTTCTAACAAATAATAATTGCGACTCAAAAATTTACTGAACTTTAGAGCTTGCACAAATTGTTAGGTGCTTTAACTTTATACCATTTTCAATTTTAGTATGAGGTCAAGAAAATATGTTGGCTGCTAGGTTAGCCGATTTTGCTATGAGTTTCAGCGCCTAAGTTTATGTATTTCTCTATCAGTTATACACAAACTTTCGAAGCAATTTTTTGCTTTAGAAAGTTTTTGTGGATTTTTCACTATCAAAATAGATGATTCAACGAAATATATGAAATATCGAAATGTTTATAGAAAAATAAGACATTTTTTATACGAATAATATGGAAGTAGAATTAATTGCATATTTCTAGGCGCTTTGACAAATTTTGGCGTGATTTTGAATTTTAGTGTTGGAAATGAATTTGATCGGATAGCAATGAATTTTTGTATCAATTTCAGGTGAACTATTTACTAAAAAATAATAATTTATTATAAACATTAATTGAAAACCTTCATATTTCCTTGTCTAATGATTACAAAAATTTTAACTGTCCAAAATATAAAAGCAACATTTCATTAAAATAATTTTTTTTTCGAAAATAGTATTGATACAAATATTTTTGAGAACTTTTTGGCTTAGTTAAAATGAAAAGTTCTAAGTTTTTTAAAGATCTGTTTCTTATGTGCTGCTGAAAGAGAATACCGATGATGTCGAGTGAAATCAAATAAACAAAAGCAAATGCTATGAGCTGAGCGCTGAAAGGAAAAGTACGAATGAGGCGGAATTTTGTAGTGAAAATCATAAATAAAAAACACAAAGTGATTTTTTTTCAACATAATATGTTTTTTGTATTTATTATTTTTTTTTTGTGTTGTAATTCGGTTTTTTATGGTTTTTTGTTTATGTGTATTTTTTTAATTTGTTGTGATAATTTCACGTTTTTTTTTTACATTTTTTTCTTTTTTTATAATGAAATTAGTTATAGAAGCCTAGTTTTTGTTCTGAGTTGTTGTGTGCGGCTTGATTTGTTGTTTTTTTATTTTATTTTGTGTTTTAATTTATAATCTTTGCCCATTGCATTTTACAGATATATGGTACATATATAAATATTCCTTTGCACGCACACAACAATAATTGGAAAATTTGAAAAAATTTATTAATTACATATATAATAATTTATTAATACAATAACTAAGTTAAAAATTGTTAATAATAGTTAATTAATTTGTTTGAAATTGGAAAAAATGCCTACATAATCACGCGCACGCGCACTCACATACAAAATATTTAATACAAATTTATTAATTTTCTTCTTCTTCTTCTCTTTTTTCAATTACCTACATAGCGTACATTTATGTACGTGTATTTAAATACTATATATATATATATAAAACCAACAACTAATAATACATACAACTACAAAGTTAAATACAATACAATTTTAATACGCATGTACGTGTATGTATGTACGTTTGCAGTAAAGTGGTGAAAATTTGTTAAACGCTAAGTGAGAGAAAAATTTTTGTGTGTGTGTGTTGTTATTGTTGTAATTAAATATTATTTGTGTTTTTGTTTTGCTTTAAATTTATTTTATTTATGCTATATATGTATAGTATGTATATATATGTGTGTGTATGAGTGTGTGTTATTTTATATAGATTTTTTGTTTACTTTTTTGCTCTGTTGATATACATTTATGTATGTATGTACATATATATAAATTTATTTCATACATACAAACACAGTTATTTATATATATGTATGTATCAATTTATATATATATATATATATTTGCACATGTGTGTGTGTGTGTGTGTGTATAAAAATGTTAGGAAGTGATGGTGGCCTTGTGTGCAAACACGCGCATAAAAGTTGAAATTTATTGTAAGTATGTATTTTTAAAATTTTATATATGTATGGCTTATTTACTGTTATTTTCTTGCATAAGCACACACATTCATACAATTATATAGCTTTATTTTTTCACTTGCGCTGTGCTGCTACATTGGAACGCCTGCGCATATGCAACGTTTTCACACAAAACTTCTCTTCACTTCACTCTTCACCTTTGATATTTGCCAGCTACAGTGCTTTGTATGTATGTTTTTCCATTTTGAGTTTTTTGTATTTTCAAGTTTAATCGTCATATATTTTTTTCTTTTTTACTAATAAACTATTTAAGTTTCTTATTTTTTTGCATTTGTTTGTATGTATTTTTTATTTTGAAATTTCATATTCTAAGCTTTAATAAATTAATTTGAATAATTGTTATTCAATCACATGGTGGGATAATCGTTAAATATTTTTTTTTAACAATTTATTATTATAATTATTTTTTAGTTAAGTTAATTGCTAAATTTTTACATATATTTTTTCATTTATAAATATTTGTTAGCTTAATTCAATTTATTTATTAATTATCTTTTATAGCTAAATAATAGAAAATTTGTTTTTGTTTTGTTTTACACTAGGCTTTTAATAATACACAAACAACAATTTGAAAGAAAAGTAGTTATAGCTATTATTTATTGTTTGCATTGTTGCTGTTTGTTGGTATGAAATGTGGTTGTTGTTGTTGTTTGTAGTGCATATTTTTTGCTATTGTTTTACATACATCTATTTGCTACACTGTTAAGCATAAGTGAGTTTTGATTTTCGGTTTTTAATTATTATTAGTACATTTTTCACATATTTTTTTCTTTGCGGTTGTTGGTAGTAATAACTGTTTTTGTTTGTTTTTTTTTTTTGCTGTAACTGTAATTTAAACGGTATTGTAAGCATTACATGCTATTTAGGCTATTGTTTTTGTAAGTAGTTATCGGCATATACGAGTATATGTATGTATGTAAGGATATTGTATTTTTTCTTATCGGTTGTTGTTGTTGTTGTTGCTACTGCTATTTTTAATGCATATTCATTAGTTTTTTGTTTGATTTAATGGCAATTAGACGAGCGCATACAATGAAAATGAATCAGCTTGAATTTTCGGATAATTTTTTTTTTGAAAAAAGGATTTTTGTTTTTTGTGTTAATTTTTCACACAAATTGTGTTCACTAAAAATTGTAACTTTTATTTTTTTTGTTGTTTTTTTTTTTGTCGAAACTTTAAAAACACACATACTACTTTTTACATACACATATATATATATATACATATATATGTATATATAATCGTATATATACTATATAGACATAGATAATAAGTTCGGAATATTTGTAAAATACTAACATATACCAAGTTGTTGTTGTTGTTGTTGTTTGTATTAGCCCTTTATGTTTTAATATTTAGATAAATATTTTTTTTTCTTTAATTTCTTACAATTTATTCACCTTCCTCCTCTTCTTCCTCTTCTTCTTCTTCTTCTTCTTCTTCATCTACCTACATATACATATATATATATATTATACTTAAAGATTTTCATTGTTTTGCTTATTTCAACGCTTTTCTCATTACATCGTTTACTGCTTAATTTGTTGTTGTTGTTGTTTTCTTTTACTTTTATTGTTTTACAAAATACTTTGAGGAGCACTGGACGTGATAGTTTTTTGTTTTTGCTTTTGTTTTTGTTATTTGCATTTAAACCTATTTTTGTTGCATAAATATTTAATTATTGTTCAAAAAAAGAAACAAAAAAAAACGCACACACACATTTCTTTATATGCTAAAAATGCGTAAAACGAGAATTGAACATTTTGAAAAATATACATATGAGAGAATGTTGTAGCTTAATATTTATCAAATTTAATTGTTTAATTATTATGCGTGTAAAGCAAAATGTATGCAAAATACTGCAAATTATTTGAAAATCGTAATTAAAGCAAATATTCAAAGCAACTAAAACACACTGAAAGCGAGTTTTTACATTTTCTTTAATTTTAACACCTTATAATATACATATATATATATTTTTTTTTAATTTTGTATTTTTATTTATTTTTATATCAATTGCCACACATAAAGCTTTAACAATTGCAAGTGAAAAAGTTAATTATGAAAATAAATTAATTCGCCTTTACTTTGGAGTAAAAGTAATTAAAAAATTCGAAAATTGTTGGAATTCATAAATTACTATAATACACGAAAGTTTGCTTTGTGAGCTTTCAAAATTAGTGAAAGCTTTGAATTAAAATGTTATTTAAAAGGAATTCAAAAAATTTTTAAGCGATAATTTTGCGTTTATATTAAAATGGTTTTGAATTTGTTTTCAGCTCAGTTACTAGGCCTAATTTATTTTGTTTATTTTTTTTTTCAATTAATTAATAGATCACATTCATGGTTCTATTTCTCATTCATAGATTTTTTTTTTACTTAATTCACATTAGTTTTTCCATTATTAATAAGTTAATACATATTTTTGTATGAATGCATATGTGTTGGTGTATTGTAATTGTTTGTTGTAGTCATGTGTGTTCTATGTAGGTATTTATGATTTTTTGTTGTTGCTTAAATAAACGAAAATATTAGTTCCCCTAAATGCGGGATTTTTTTTTTTTATAAAAAAGTGTGATAAAATTTATTAATTTAAACACCTAAAACCTAGATAATTTTTAGAATAAATTGCTATTAATATAATATTTGAAATAACTACGCTAATTGGAATTATTTCAATATTGGAGATCGCTTGCAAAACAAAGTGTGTTAAAGTAACATAAATGTTAGTAATTTTATATTTCTAATTTATTTTTAATTACTAATAATGCTTTTAATTAATTAAACTGCGTAATTTTAATTCTAAAATTTTAATTTTTAAAATGCATTGTGTAATTGGAAAGGTTTGAGGGTTTTTGAAATTTGATGAAATCAGCGCTTTTGAGCTTTCAAGAGAAGCTTTCGTCAGTATAAGGTTAATTGAATTTGCCGTTGTAAGTTGAAGTTTAAATATTTATTATTTTATTAAATTAATTTAAAAAAGTAAGTTTTTAAACTTTTGTGAACCTGAAAATTGTTGGGAAATTAATAACAATGTTTACTTTTTAGAACAATTGAGCTTCACATGTAATTTAGTGAAAGCTTAGCGTAAATCAATCACAATAGAGCTTTTTGAAACAGCTTTCACTTGAAGTTAACTTTTAATATCATTCAAAATTTTCAATAAGAGAAATTTCAATGCCAAACTATTATTTTTGGGACAGTTTAGTATTTTAATCAGTAAAAGCTCATATACATTTTAAAATTTTGTTATACGAAGTTTTGGAAAATTTGAACGCTTTGAAGGCAATACTGCTTGTGGTAGAAGCCTCGAAAAAAATGGAAAAAATGAAAAAAAAACAAAAACAAAATTGCAAAAAAAATTGAATAAAAAAATTTATTCTTTGTCATAATAATAATCAGTTAATGTGTGAAAAACCTACTTGTTTTTATGAATTGAATTTTTGTTACAAAATACATAAAATAGAAAGTGAATAAAATCTTTTTTCAAATTTTTACTAACTCAAAATTTTAGGACTAAATTATTTGGGATGTGTGGTTTGGACAATGTAAAATTTTTTATTCATTTTGAAATAATTATTTAAACTAAAAAATTTAAATAAAGTCATTGTAAAAAAATTATGAAAAAAGATTTTAGCTAGTGTTTCACAATTTCAGTAGACAGTAGTAATATTAATTAAAATTAAAATTAAAATTAAAATTAAAATTTAAATTTAAATTGTTGGAAATAGCACAAATACAAGGCCAATAGAGAAAAAATTAATTAAAAAAATTAATACAAAATAAATTTTTAATTGCTAGACATACATACATATATATGTATGTGTTAAACGTCTCGAAATTATATATTTTTAATTAAAATATTGCTAAAATAAGTTAAATAATAAATTGCCTCAGTTTCGATGAAAAAAAAATATTACATAAAATATTAATTTTTAATTGAATTAAATTTTATTGCGTTGATTTCACTTTTAGCGAAAATTCAAATCAAAATGTCTGCCTTCACGCCGACCACGCTTTAAAACCCTACGTAATTGCTTATGATTTCATCATGTATGTACTATATGTTTTTATATACTTTCGCATGTATGTTTGTATGCTTATATGTATGTACGTGTATCTGTTGTTCGTGTTGTTGTGTGGTGTATTGTGTGTTGGCTTACGCTAACCTTCTTATAATAGTATTAATATTTGTTAATTTCCATATATTCTACCTTCACATTTGTTAACACTAACTAATGGCTATATCATATATGTATGTCTGCATGTATGTATGTTTGTTTGTTTGTTTGCATTGTATTGTATTTACATGATTCTTACTTACAACTATGTATGTATATACTTTAATTTTTATTAATACATTACTATATAACACAGATGACTTTATCTTTTGCTTTCATTTCTTACACACCTTTCCCGCCTATTGGACTCCATACCCTTTTTTGTTGATTATATTTTTATAATAATAACTTTTGTTTTATACATTTCTCTTTTGCTCTATAAGTAATAGTATAGAAAGAAAAAAATGCCTACACTCAATCCTTTTAACAACCTGAACCTTCGAAATATTCATACTTTATTGATTTTTTTGTTATTTATTTTTTCTTATGTATTTTTTTTCGGACCTCCACATACTCATACATACTATACATATAATATGTAGTAAGTATGATTTTTGTATTAGTGTTTGGTCCTAACCCACTACGATTTGTTTTCACTTCATTTTGACGATTTGTTTGCATTTTTGCTTTGCTTAAATTTAAGTTTTTATTTTTTAGTATTTTTGTTTTTTTTTGAATATTTTTTTATTTTTGCGGCTTATAAAAAAACTTTGATTCTCAACTCGTTTGCTTATATCAATGTATGTATGTGTGTGTATATGGTTAGTTGCTATTATTTGTTGCGGTACTGTATTGAGCTGCATTTTGCATTGTCTATTGAAATATATATTTTTGTATGTATAGATAGATATATAGTTGATAGCTGATATACATATAGTTTAGTAGGGATATTCTGTTATTGTTTTTGCGTAGCACAATTAATAATAATTACTTTGTTTTTTTTTTTTGTTTTGCTAAGCCGGTGTAGTTGTATTTGTAGCTATTGTTGATGCGATTTTCGATTTTTGATTTCTGATTTTTCAATTTGAGTTTTCTATTTTTTGCTGTAGTTTTCTAGTAAGTAGTTTGTGGGCTATTATAACTGTATTTTGCTGCTGCTGCTGCCTTCTTCTCTGCTTTCATTAATATAATAATTGTTTATTTTAATTTTTTTTTCTTTTTGTTGACTTAACTAAGCTAAGATCTACGCTAAACTACAACATACATGCCATTTATATTGATTGAATTTTTTGTATGTTTGTATGTGTGTTTGTGTGAAATTCAAATAAGTATATGAAATAAGTAAATAATACAAAAGAAAAAAAAATGAAATCAGTTTTTAAAATTTAAATGCAAATGCTATTAAATTAGTGATTTTGAAAAATTTGGAAACGTTATTAAAAAGCATAATTACAAATAATTATTGAAAATTTGACACCCTGAGAGTAAGAAAAAAACATTTCAGTAAAAATTTTACATTTTAGCTTATCGAAAATGGTAGCTTTTTGTTAAAATAATTAATATGTTTACTTTTGCTTCCACAACGATTTTTTGTTTTTTTATTGAAATGTTGCTTATTGAGGAAAGCGTACAAAATTAAAAAATTTGTTGTTCTTCCTATTAATTTCATTTTAAAATTTCAATTTTGCATATAAAATTCATTACAAAAGCGTACAAAAATTTAAAAACGTCAAAAAATTTACACAAAATCTAAAAACAACTTCAGTCTTGAAAAAGAAAAAAATTCATAAAAATCAAAGAAAAATTATGAAAAAAATACCAAAAAAAAAATTTAAAAGCCTAAAGGTTTAGTGTGAAAAATTTAATTAAAATTTATAATAGTAATAATATTTGTAAAAAATTAAAGTTGACGCAAAGATATATTTAAATAAAAAAAATTAATAAATATCTGAAAGCGCAAAAAATAGCTCAAAAAACTTCCAAAAGTGATTTCTAATGTTGTTGAGGCTACCTCAAAGCACTTTTTTCCGGATTTAGCATCAAGAAAAGTTTTCCGTGATTTCGCTGAGGTGAGGATTCATGCTATTTTAGTTTCTTCCCGATTTCTCATCATCTTCTTTCAACTCCAACGTTTCACACTCACAATCTGCTTTGATATATATTGTTATAGCACAAAATAATTTGGTCATAAAAGTAATAATAAAATTTTGAATAAATGAATTGAATGAATTTAAAAACTATTTAAAAAAAATTGTGTGTTTGATACCAATGAGTTTGATGTTTAGTTTTAATTTTAAATTTAACATTTATTTGTTTCTCTCTTACTATGAGTTAGTTATTTTAACATTATTATTATTAATTAATATCACATCGACTTTGTTTGTATTTGCGTGTTTTTCATCGCATTATCTTTAAAGGTTTTTTTTTCCATATTTGCTTTGTTTTTGATTTGTTCAAAAGTTTGTTTGCTAACTTTTTCGAAAAAAAAATGCATTGAAATATTCACATGTTGCATAGAAAAAGGAAATAAGTCAAATTGTTGTTGTTTTTTTATGTTTTCACATGCTTTTTCTGCATGCTGCTTGTTGTTGTCGTTACACCAGCTGTTGAAGGCTAGTTAGCGTCTGCTTTCTAAACTTTCTTTCAGTTTTGTTTTTGGATTTTTTCCTGTTTTTGTTATTTTTTTTTTCTTTTTTAATTGAATAAATTACAAATATTTTATATTCTCCTCATCTAAACGAATGCAGTCTTCCAAAAATAGCGGTCACTTATTACGCTGCTTGCTGCCGTGCTTTCAACTTTGTCAACTCTCAGTGCAGCTTCTACGCCTGCGCTTATGTTATGTAAAACCCATGTATGTGTAAGTGTTGTTTGCATAGCATCGCATTTTGTTCGCAACTTGCCACTGCTACGCTAGCTGAGTTCCTTAATATCTTCTATCTTCCATCTACGATTTTTTCCAATGCTCGGTTCAAATTAAATTGCTGGTTTTGTTGCTTTTATTGTTGAAATTTCTATTTGTTGAATATGGTTGCTGTGCCTGCTGCTGCTGCTGTTGTTGCTATTATTGTTGTTGTAGTTATAGTAGGTATATTTTGATTAGCTTATTGTTTTGAATTGTTGTTTTTGCATATTTTCGAAAGTTTTTCACTCGTTTGTTGTTGTGCAAAATGAAAATTGGTTTATTCTTGATTTCCTTTTGAGTTTTGCAATCTATATGTAGCACATGGCTTTGCTCTCCTTTTTCACAAAATTGCTAATTTTTTTTCTCTCTCCTCATCCACTAGTTTTAACACTTTTTACGTTGTTTATTTATTGCCTCTTTCGACTTTGTTAGTTGTTTTGCTGACTTTGTGGTGTCCAGTAAAAAATAATGAAATTCGGAGGGATTGTTGAGAAAGTAAAGTATTCTCGTTATGCGTTGTTCATGGTTTTGTTGTTGTAATTGTTGTTCTTTCATTAAATCATCGTCTGTTTCGTCTCCTTTTTTTTTAATTTAATTTATTTGTTTGTATGTAGTTGTAGTTAAAGCCACGCCCATTTGAATGATTTATCAATTTAAAAAAAAAAAAAATGTTTGTATGTATGTATGTTTGTTTGTTTGTTTGTTTGTATAGCACATAAATTGCGGCTCTACATTTTAATAGCTAATAATACGCAATTGACCAAATTCTGATGCCCTTCGTTCAATGTCATTTCATTGTTTCTCCATTTTCTTCGGAATTTTTCTTGAATTTTTCCCTCTGTCTTTGTTTTTTTTTTTTTTTTTTTTTTTGTTTTGTTGATTTGTTGTTTTTTGTATGGTTAAGTGAGGGAGTATAAATGAGATCTCTGGATAGGTAATGTATGCTTGTATATATATTTAATAATACAAAAGAGCTCCCTTCCCGTAACCATCTACAGCTAAAACATGTACTCCAAAAGCTCATTAATCGCAGGAATAAAGCTTGTTCTTGGTCAAGGTGAAATCTGGGCTGATCAAAATGGTATTGCTGCGTGTTAGATTTCTGCGTGAAAAGGTTAACAAAGTAAATTATAAAATTATACGAAAACAAAAAAGAAAAGTTTTACAAATTATTGCATACTTGAGAAATTGTGGTAACAGCGATGTCCAGCCGCTTTTGTCCTGCTTCAGCGTGAGATAGAGCTCGAAGGTAGAGACGGTGCAGTCGTCCACTTTGAAAGATGCAATGCGTCTATAAGTAAGAGAAATGTAGGTAATGAGTATGCATACATATTTAGATCGAAATAACGGTGAAATTAAATTCTTGAAAATAATATTCATATTTATTAAACTTAAATATGTATTTTCAAACTTACCTCACATTGCCCGGTTCACATTCAAAATCTATGTAAAGCGAGCAGCCTCGCACGCCACACGGTTCCCGCTCCGAAGCCTTGATTATTTCGGCCGCAATACGCGGCATGAGATCATATGGCAGCGAAACTTCGGTACAGTCCAAATGGCGTTTCTTCGCGTCGCGCAATTCCGTTTGCACACGGTGAGCCAGCTCATTGACGGCGGCGATATCGACATCGGTAGTGGCGCTGCCAAAGCAACTGCCCGATGTTGGTGTACCGTCTGGTGTGATTGCCGATGCGACTGGTGGTTCATAGTAGAACATATTGTTGTTGTAGGTGGCCTCCATAGCCGGTTGTTTATTGTTGTGTGCAGTTTTCTTATTATTGGCAACTTTTTGCTGTTGCTGTTGCTGTTGTTGTTGTTCTTGGTGAGTTGATTGTTTGTTGTATTTTTGTTGTTGCAATTGCTCGTTTTGCTGATAATGGTGGTGATGTTCGTAATGATTATAATAGTTGTGTTGTTTTTGCTGCTGCTGTTGTTGTTGTTGTTGTTGTTGTTGTTGTTGTTGTTGTTGTTGTTGTTGTTGGTGTTGGTGGTGCTGATGGTGGTACTGGTGCTGATATTGATTACCACCGAAATGGTGATTGTTATAATAAAAGTGATGCTCGCGATGATTATGTTGATTGTAGTGTTGCTCGTGTGGTTGCTGTTGTTGTTGTTGTTGCTGCTTTTGTGGTGCAGACCAATTTCCGCCGTCAACGACGTCACCACCCTCTTCCGCGTCCTCGACACAGAACTCTTCTAGCACCTCTGGCTCTTGTTGTTGTACGTGCTCTTCGGCCTGTGTTGTTGCCGTTGCTTCGTAATGATTATAACTCAACTTTCTATTGTTGCTGTTGTTGCGTTGATTGTGCACAACGTTGTCGCTGCTAAGATTGTTGCCAGTTGGTAATTGTATTGATGCTGTTGTGCCTGTTGTAGATGCTGTTGCTGGTGGTAGTGGTGGTGGTGGTGGTGGTGGTGGTGTTAACGGACTCGTCCAGTCTATCGATTGAAAGAAGAAGAGAAGAAGGAATTTATTTGATTTTTCGGTTTTTTATTAAACGTCAATTTTATTGTTGTTGGAAGTGGAATAGAATAAAAAAGATAACTATAGTAGGCAGCACGTGTAAATGCTGATGGGATTTTGAAACATACGTACATACACACATATGTACATATGTATCTAGAAAAAAAAGACGACTCACGACAACGCAGAAAAGCAAATAATGTGCTTTAAAATCAATCTTCTTTGTGTGTCTTGAGGCGAAGGACAGCATATACATAATTGCTAATTTAAATCTCACAACTTTTCCTAATCCTAGAATGTTCATTTAAACAAAAAAAAAATCAAGAAACTAAATCCCAAATAAATTACAGAGATGAGCTCTTTCCAAGCCAGAGTACCCGCTATGTGCTGGCTTGTCAGCTATTTCTTTCTCACTTCTTTGTTGTTTTATCTCCTTATATACATACATACATTCATATTCAATCAAGTGCACAGAATTCTTGTAGATTTAAACTTGTCACTATAGTAGTTGTTTGTGTAAAATATTCGTTAACGAATCTCTTAAGGAATTTTCTCACTTATGCAAAATTAATTGTTTAGGTAAACACGTGTTTTTATTTAACTAAAATGTGCACCATATTTAAATAAATAACTATTTCTATCGAATTAATTTTAATGTAAAACCTTGCATTCTGATTTTTCAACGTTGAAATTCGGATAAGAAAAATTTTCCACGATTCATTCGCCCATCAAAACCAGCGTATGCGCACATTACACCGGCCGGCTATTACCCGGTATGTATGCCAGTGTAAATAAAAAACAGCTGTTGTGTGCCACCGAAACACTCATTCCCCAAACATTATGTTATCAAACTACAGAGGAGTGTCCAAAGGTCGCAGTAACAGCGATTTTATTTACATTCCCAAAAAAAAAACAAAAAAACAGCAGACGCTTATATAGTACAGCGCACACACATGCATACAAGAACATTCATTCTCAATACCCAATCCCAAATTTATGTATATGTACAAGTCCATAACAACAACAGCTGTTAAAAATAAAAACACGAAAACGTGCGAATCAACAGCCAATAACGAACAACGAACAACGAACAGCGAACAGCTGACAATAAACGAAAGTGAAAAGAGCAGAAATGCATAATGGAACTCCACTAGCTGGTACTCAACAGTACACACAGTAACAGCGAGATTGTGAGAGATTAAAATGCAATGAGTTAACAGCGAGCAATGCGCCAGCGCTAAGTTAACAGTCGAAACGAGCCCAAAAAGCTCTCTCAATGCTTGTTAGGTAGCAGTAGGTGAACAGCTGTTTGGAGCAAACAGCTGAGTTGTTGTTTTCGTTGGTCTAGTTAGTGAATGCATGCATGCATGCACGTATGTATGTATGCGTACGAACAAAGTCAATGTATTACATCAAAAGGGGAGAGAGTTGGGACTGAGACGAAATCACCTGGCAACTCAGCTGGAAATCAGCAGTTTGTTCTTGTTTGGCATGGTGGGGCGTGCATTTGACATGTTTGCGTGACATTTGTTCGTTGGCTCTTTCGTTTTTCTCTATATATGTATGTATGTAAATACATATGTATATAGTTACATAAAAATATTGAAAGTGAAGACGAGTGTTGTACATGCATACATAAAAGCTTACTTACGCATTCTAATATACAATATAAGTTTGTAGGTACTTAAATAAATGCTGTATATGTACATGTGGACTGAATTACCAAGACTGGTACAATGGTGTTGAATTTTGTGGCAGTACTGGTCCCTAACAATAGTTATATCTTAAATTTTTTAAAAAATTTTAAATGATTATATGGCGTTAAGCTATAAAATGCATAATGTGCATAAAAAAATTAAAATTAAGGGTTGGCTTTGCAAATGTATCCTACTTTCTCTGCATATTGTATCTAAACCAGTGGACCGATTTAATTAAATTATGATAGGGTTGATAGGCAATGAATTAAACTTTTATTTACTATTTGTTTTATTTATTTATGTGCATTAATTTTTTTACAATAGTCTATCGAAAATTGCATATTTTCACACTTTTGCTATTTACGTTATACTTCTTTCACTAATTTTAATAAATGCATGTTGGATAGGAAACATAATAAAATAAACTATCATTAAATTATAAAATTTTTATTTTTTGTTCATTTATTAAGCAGCCGCTGCTAAATTGTCAAAATGTTTAAGTGACATAATAATTTATTTTCTGTAAAAATATGTAAAAGTTGTGTATTATCATCTTGTTTCTGGAAAAATATGTATGTGCATGTTATTTATTTTGGTTCTTGGTTTTTTCAATAAATCTAAAAAACAAATTGAGCAGGACTCCTATACGCTCCGTTTTATTTATTGTTTTTTTTTTTTTTTTTGGTACGGCAACATCGTTTTTGGGCAGTTTTGACAAAAGCCGCTGTAATCCGTAATTACCAAAACTTTGCCTTTTTCAAGAGCTTTTGTAGAATTTATTAGCGGGGTATAGATATACTAATTAAAAGTTTAATTCATTGACTTTCGAATATGGTAGGTGGGAAATACCCCGCTCCCTCCCTTCGCGCCCTACACCCCTTCAAGGTGGGACACTTCTTTAAAGATTCCCTAATCTTGTTTCTTCCGTAGTAAACATTTAAATTACATCTTAAATATAATATAAAACAGGTTATTCAATTATGGTAAATATAGATATATATAAGCAAAAATAAAAATAAACCTTACAAACTGCATAAAATTAAATTCTATGCACATCTTAGTAAGGAAAATCTTTGAAGTTTTGAGCTCAAATTTGCACCAGATATATCAAAGGACAAATCCAATTCGGGGAAGTCGCTATATGGTGCTAATTTCAAGGTTTTAAAATTTTACACGCCAAAAATTATGCACTAATATAGCTTTCGCGGCGATTTGAAAGGAAATTTTAACCTTTCGACTAAACAATTTTAAATATGAAAATTTCTTTTTTTAAATATTTAAATATTTATTTTAGGACAATATATTAAGTTGAGTTTCAGCAACCTATTTGCAGTCTTTCTAGAAATGATTTACTGAAGTTCATAATGAAAGATATAGGCCAACTCTTTGCTGCCTGCGATGGAATTTGTGGTTTTTAACCAGATTAATGGAAATTATGGCCTTTTCTTTCTTTAGATTAGATTAGATTTGAATTATCGTCAAAGTTTTTTAAGATTTCTCTAATGGCTTTTAGTGTATTTATTAAGAATAAATATCAGATTGATAATTTGTGTATCACGAATTTGTAATTTTAAACTTTGAATTTAAAAGAAAATTCGATAATAAAAATATCATTTTAATTTTTATATTCTCAATTTAAGTAGATGAAGTATAAAACAACCATCTATAAACTGTTTAAGTTTTAAATAATAAATTGTATAAAAACCAAATCAGTTGAAGAGCATTTTATTTACAACAAAAATGCTATTAATGCCAGTAATTTTGACTTTTGACACGTACATACATACACAAGTGGCTGTACATATTGTATAAAATGTATAAATAAATAACTTTATATATAAGCACATATTGTGCAGTTAGCAACAACATTTGTTTATGAAACGCTGACAGTTGTACGAAATGAATCGGAACTTGAACGCTAAGCAATAGAGAATATTTGTAGGTATGCACATATGTATGTATGTATGTGGCATAAAAAAGCGAGAAAAAGAATTGCTGAAGCAATCGAAAACGGTGCATGCGTTAAGCTTCATTGCTCAAGCGCT
Organism: Ceratitis rosa; assembly: GCA_037013455.1. Classification (NCBI taxonomy): domain Eukaryota; kingdom Metazoa; phylum Arthropoda; class Insecta; order Diptera; family Tephritidae; genus Ceratitis; species Ceratitis rosa. Next base: position 23,787,086 of record JAWMAG010000041.1, on the reverse strand, counting down.
AAGTCTTCAGTAAGCAGTTTATTGCAAACTTATCGAAAATGCTGATAAATACATATACATACATACATATATGTGTGCATGTATGAATGTAGTGAAGTACAGTAAAATAAACAGTTGTTAATTATTTCATTCTACATACAATAATATTGTATATTTAATTGCAAAACAAACAATTTGGTTGTTCATGCCTTCAAACGACCGATTTTGATGTCAATGCCTTCGGCCATTAGACAATTATTAGTTTCCATGTGCATGTGGCAAGACATAATGAATATGAATTCAACCATATTTGTGAGAAGATGTTGCTATTTGCAAATATCTGTGTTCTTTTTTCTTTTCTTTCTTCTCTTATTTTCACTTAAGTACAATAATTACAGCCGTTAATAGCAGTCGGTTCGCTTATTGTTGCAGAAAATACATATATATCGCAGATACAACCGACAATACGCGTTGTGAATACCCCCCACCACAGCAGCGAGAGCCACCACTTATTAGCGCACTCACACTGTAGGCCGAGATGTCTCTCTGTTATGGGGACGCTCTCACCACTTAGCTACCCATGCTAAGCGAGCCGAGTTGGCTATGTGAATTCTGTTGTAAATATGCTGTATTTGTGGTTAAATGTACTTATGTAGTATGTTGTTTGTATGTATAATCCATTCACATGAGCATAAATACGGCTAAACTCACTCGGCTTTGCAATTCGTTCACTGCAGCAGCGACTTACTGCATTCACAATAAGCTAAGCAACAATTAAGACGTGCCACAAAAACAACAACAACAGTGAAGCAATAAAAAAACAACTGAAAGCATTGACGGTTTCGTTAGCAACAACCAGCCGTCGTTGATAAATCATTCAACATTAGAAAAAAAGAAGAAGCAACAGCAAATTTGCAACAAACATATGTGTTATGAAATGCATGTACTGTTATAGGTACGTGTGTACACACATACATATGCAGACAGTCGTATGCACACATTTACATATATTTATTAAGCACAGTGGGCTATCAATAGGCCTTTGTGTAGGCTTCATCATACAAATTTTCGCGCAAAAGCAATTATAGCAATAAATATGTATTTGTAATATAACCAACATCTCAACAGACCATCAATCCGTCAGTCAGACGACACACAGAGATATTTGCTACACGCCCAACCGCCCGTCCGCTCTGCTGGGCTCCACATGAAGGCGAAGGTGAAATTTCTTTAGATACAACGGCAAAACGCTTTGTTGGCTGCTGAGCTGCTGTTCTTACATATATTCATATGTACATAAATAGAAAATTCTTTTGTGCGGCAATATTTTGTTATTTCTCCCATTTTAATTGCCAACACACGTTCATAAAAGCAAAACGAAAAAAAATACAATAAAAGGATTAAACAATGGCGACATGTAAATGCCAGCGGGTGGCGGCACAAAAGCTAGCAGGAGCCAGACTAAGTAGTAGCCACAGCTGTGACACCAATGAGCTTTGAAAGTAGAAAAATTGCAAAGGACTGGCAGACATGAAATACTCATATGAGTATGTATGTAGATACATAGATACATATAAATATTCTATAAGAATTCGGTTATATGTATGTTACTGTCAAAATGAAATGGCGGTGGCGAAGATACGACGATATTAAAATATATATATATTTATATTTCAGGGTAGAGGGAGCGATAAATAAATGAGATAACAAAAAAAAAATTATAACTATAAAGTAAAATAAAATAAAATCACATAAAATGAAAAGAAATAAAATGCAAGGAATGAAAAAAAAATAAAAATAAAATAAAACAGAATAAAATAAAATAAAATAAAATAAAACAAAATAAAATAAAATAAAACAAAATAAAATAAAATAAAATAAAATAAAATAAAATAAAATAAAATAAAATAAAATAAAATAAAATAAAATAAAATAAAATAAAATAAATAAAATAAAATAAAATAAAATAAATTAAAATAAAATAAAATAATATAAATTGAAATAAAATAAAATAAAATTAAGAAAATAAAATAAAATAAAATAAAATAAAATAAAATAAAATAAAATAAATAAAATAAAATAAATTAAAATAAAATAAAATAATATAAAATAAAATAAAATAAAATAAAATAAAATAAAATAAAATAAAATAAAATAAAATAAAAAAAATAAAATAATATAAAATAAAATAAAATAAAATAAAATAAAATAAAATAAAATAAAATAAAATAAAATAAAATAAAATAAAATAAAATAAAATAAAATAAAATAAAATGAAATAAAATAAAATAAAATAAAATAAAATAAAATAAAATAAAATAAAATAAAATAAAATAAAATAAAATAATATAAAATAAAATAAAATAAAATAAAATAAAATAATATAAAATAAAATAAAATAAAATAAAATAAAATAAAATAAAATAAAATAAAATAAAATAAAATAAAATAAAATAAAATAATATAAATTGAAATAAAATAAAATAAAATTAAGAAAATAAAATAAAATAAAATAAAATAATATTAATTGAAATAAAATAAAATAAAATTAAGAAAATAAAATAAAATAAAATAAAAAAAAAAATCAAATAAAATAGAATAAAATAAAATAAAATTAAAAAAGAATTAAATAAAATATAAAAGAAAATAAAACAAATTAATGTAAAATACAATGAAATCAATATGTTTTTAGATTTGTAATTTTCTTATTCAACTCCCACATATTTTCACCCCGTTTTGCATCATATCGAATCAATGTAGTCACATGTGCACCATAGCAAGCAAGAAAGATGTGAGTGAGTGAGCAAGGCACGCGAACACTCGAAAATGTGACGCTCAAACCAAATTTGGATGTTCGTATGTATGCGCTCCAGTGTTGGTGGGTGTGCTTGATAAATTTTTATACATGCATATATATAATACATGTAAATATGTATATAGTTTGTCAAGCTTACGTTGTTTGCTTCGAAGTTTTGCTTTTCTTTTTTGGCACACAACGCACTCGCGTTTGCTTGGTTCGGCCACCGGAGGTGGGCGGTGTGCGTTGGGCGGCATTTAAAGCGTTCGCCAGCGAGAGCTTAGTTACAAAATTTTTCCAAAGCCAATTCAGCAACGCGAAAAACTACAACAATAATAACAACCAAAGTAAATACAACAAAAAAAAACAGAAAAAAAAACAAAAAATGAGCAGAAGAGGATAAAAACGAGACTGGATTACAAATGGAAAAAAGCATATGCGATTCAAAAAGCGCGTGAATGTGTACGTTTGAACAAGAAAAGTTTGACAAAAACTCAATAATTGCGCTGCCGGTTAAGCTGAATGGGTTCAGGTTGGGTTCGAATAGGGTTTGGGTTGGCAGCAGCTGCTGCTCTGCGACAATGCACAGTGGGCTGACTTGCCGGTTCGGGATATATAGCTGCATTACCTCACAACGCGTCGCGCCTCGACGCGAATTCAAAGGACAAACGACACGAGCAATGACGTAAAACACAAGCGAGACGAGGACGAGCGGAAATGAAGGCAACCGAGGCAAGTGAAGAGGTGTGTGTGCATGTGTGTGATTGTATTGAAACGTTTGTATGCAAATGTCCTTCAGACGACACATCCTTTTTTGTGAATGCATACACACACTCACACAGATACGGCCATAAAGTGTGTAATTTATGCGGGCTACAGAATGCACATATACGAGCACATATATATGGAATACTATTAAAAAAGAAAAAAAAAAGTGGCAAAAGGACAAATGTGGCAGCAACTTCAAAGCCAGAGTACAACGCGCAAAGGGGAGGGGGCCTAACAAGTTGCCGTGGACGCAGTCAGACATGAAATTAAATTGACTGCAATTTTCAAAACCGCAAAAACCGGACGACAGAACGAACAAACGCGCGAGAGTGTGAAATGAATGAGACAGAGGAGCCGGCAAAGGCTGACACACAAACATACCCACTGGCAGTTGCTAGTAAGGGCTCGAGGAAGCCACGAACGCCGTATAGTCGCAGATGAACCAAAGTAGCTCCAGACAAGTAGTGCGCCGATGAGCTATTAAGCTGTCCAACTTGGCAACTAAGCATATAAGCCGATATACATACATAACACTGTCGTTCGGACGGACGACGAACTTTAGTTCATCCATATTTTTCTCCTCTCTACACTATTCCACGGAACGAGCAAGCGAGCGATCACTGGAAGTTGACGAAGCTCAGCAATTACATATAGCGATGTGACGGCATAGTGACACAGCAGCAGAGATTCTTTGAAAGTCAATGGCTGTTGTGATAGCCCAGCCAGCAAGCGCACAGTCAGAACTGGCTGCAGAATATGTCTCTATGTTGGAGGCTTTCTAAGCGCATAGTCTTTTCGCACACTCATGCCATAGGGCTCACCAGCCGCTTGAAAACATTGAACTCTACACTCTTCTTCTTCCTCTTTGCATATATTTTTTGTGTTTCGCCGGCTTTTCGGTATGGATTTCAATTGCCAGCCGTTTTTTACCCTCTCTTCTTCTTCTCATCTACTGTGTGTGCGGACACACCTTTAACTACTGTATTGGCACTTAAGCGAAGTTTTTTTGAAGCTTTCAATCTATCCTGCTGCTTTCACTTCAATATAGTTGTTTTTTTCCTACTTTTTCACTGGTCGCTTTTATAAAAGTTGCGCTGGGGGTGTGTGTGTGTGTGGGTGTGACACTTAACTGAACTCGACTGGAGGCTCTAGAATTTAGATGTATAGAACTCACATACTCGATATGTATACATACTCGCATGTATGTAAGTATGCATGATTAGAGGTGGCGTTGCATGTGAATCCGTCTGTGGATCTCGGCCAAGTGACAGGATTAACAGGAAGTTGCACAATCCCCGGAGCGTCATGTCATACTTGTTTGGCCAGCGACTTTAGAATACTATTGCTGACATACTGGTGCTAAAGCCATATATACGCACACATACCATACATGCACTCATGGTGGGCAACTGACGAGCCATCAAGCGGTGTTGGTGTGTATTTTGGTTACTAAGTGCCACAAAAGGCCGCAGCGCTCGCTCGCTTTTAGTTGGCTGTATAATCGAATGGAGTGACACGCATACATACATATATACATATGTATGTACTGTACATCCTCGTAGAGTCACTTGAAGCTTAACAATTCTGCATTTTTGATTTAGTTTTAGTGACTTTTTCGGGCTTCTGATCTTTCGCTGCTTCTGCGGCTAATTTTTTTTTTCGTATTTTCCAGCTCCTTCTTTCGGAGGTGTGGTTGATTAAATTTTAAAATTCATTCAGCTTGTCGGTGTTAGCTAGTGTCTGTGTGCGCTTTGGGTATTTGCTGGAGTTATTACGGTGCTTTTAGGAGCACATACACACACAATTATACACTTTACATATATACATACATACATAAATATATTTAAATGCAGTAGAGTGGTCGTTGATATTTAAGTTTTTATGATGCCGAAAAAAATATTATCTACTAGAGCAAAGAATGGTATTTTTTTGGTTCACATGAGGGCAACTCGTGCCACAAGCTGGTTTAAGCTAATTTTCTTAATCAAATCTAAATTTTCTTCATGAAGTGTGCAAGTTGAGGAAGACAGAAAGGCTGTTCAAATAATGTTGCATACTTCTAGGCGCGCCGAATCGGTTGGACAAAAGTTAGTTGAGCATAATTTCTTTAGAGGAGAAAGAGACTGGGCGTCGAGGGAAAATTAATTTTCAAAGCTCACACTAATATTCACATATATGTATGTACGTGTGTGTGCATAAGTCAAATTGCATACATATCTCGTCCATGAAGTTTTCAAAGCCACAAATTCATATATTTTTAGCTTTTCCTCGCATTTCTGGCTTACATACCCGCAAGAGACGAATTTTTGTGCATTTTGAATAAGTTTAGTGGGCTGCGGTGAAAATGTGTGAGTGTGTAGTTTGACACATTGAATAAAAAAGATTTTATTTTAAGTTGGAATATAGATGAACTTAGATACATAGACACCCAAATATACATACTCGTACATAAAAAATGACATGAAAGGAATTTTTAACAATTTTCCTTTTTTTTTAACATATAGGTAATTTTACCTACAAAAATTGTGACTGACTAGAGCGTATTTTTCAAACGCTTTTTTTTGCAATCATGGAAAATCCGTTTGGCTGGCCACAACTACTAGAATGTTATAATGCTATTTAATTATTATAACAATAATATAAAAAAAAAATCTCAAATATTTTTCAGCAAAATTTCCTTTATTTCAGATTAAAAATATTATTCAAGAGAAAAAATATTATTTTTTATCTACCGCCAGGCTTTTCCAAGAACGTTTTAAGTTGTTTAGACAATCAGTTTCTTATTTATATATTGCGTTTGTATCTGTTTAAAACATTTCTTTATTTATAATTTGTTTATTGGTTTCATATGAGTTAAATAGATTCTACGTAATTTTATAAATTTCTTCTTTGAAGGTAAAAATTCCAGGAAACATAATAAAAACCAATGTCCAACTTCCGAGTAGTAAAATGTATGAGTTGCTCTTCTTGAAAGCCACTATATTAAGTGAGAAATGCGTTCACACATGCATACATATGTACGTATGTACCACAAGCCACAGCAGCCCGTAGTGACGTTGAGTGGCCAAAAAAGAAATGTTTAGTAAAAAATGAAATCAAATAAAATACTAAAAAGTATATTGTAGATTTGTTGAATGTTTTTATATGTATATCTTATATGACTGTATAAATGTACTTGTATGTTGTCCGGAGTTATATAATATGATTAAATTTATCTTCAAAAAGCCACTGTATTTTTCTGCTGACCTTCCATGTTTCAATTAAAATTTCATTTCATTTCTATTTCCATCGGTTCTTTTTTAATATCTGTTATCAAAAATTAGGGCTGAAAAAATGCTTGGTTAAAAACGTTCTTAAGTCAGAGTAAGCAAATTTTTCTGCTTGGTAACTCATGAATTAAACAAAGCGAAAATTATTTTGTGTTTATATAAACAAAGAGCGAAAAGTTATGAAGCTGCCTGCTATGTTGATCTTTATAATTTTATTTTTTAATATTTTTTCATTTCCGTTTAAGGGTCTTTTTGCATTATTAATTATTTTCAAATTTTTCTAAAATATATATTTTTTTATTTTAATCTAAATTTTTCCGCATATTTTACTTAACAAATTTTTATATTTTTTATTACTTTTTATTGTTTAACTTTTTATTTATTAATTTTTTTTTTACTTTTATATTTTTTTTTTAGAGTTCTAAGTGTTTTTGTATCAAACATTTTCAAAATTTTTTTTTATTTTTTAATTTTCTTTATATTCCAAATTTTTTCGCAGTCTTTTTTACGTTGCTTAAATTTTTTCATATCATTTTAAGTTTGATTTTTCTGGATATTTTCTAACGTTTCTTCAAGATTTTTCTCTCTCTTAATGTTTTCAATTCTTTTTACATATTCTTTTTTATTTTTTTTAATTAACATCAAAATTTTTCTATATTAATTTTTTTTATTTATAAATATGGTTTCAATTTTTCTTTTTGTTCTTGGAAATTTTATCAGTATAATTTATTTTAATTTAATTTTTCTTTATTCCTTCCAGGCAATTAAGGAATTCCCCGAATGCGTTGTTAAGCGCAGCCAATTTAGATAGACTAAACAATTAACAAATTATTATTTCTTTTTTCTATTTGCAGAATTTTCTGGCAGCAATTAGCGCTAGAACAAAGCGGCTGTTAGGCAATTTTTATTGGCTCTTACATGCATACATACATATACATGCTCGGTGGGAAATACTTTGCCAAAGTGGTTGCTGGTTTGATTTTTCAATATTTATTTTTTGTTTGTTTTAATATCCGAGAATTTATGTTTGAAGTATTATGCGTGTGTGTGCGTGTATGTGTGTGCATGTGTATGTGTGTGTATGTGTATGTGAATGAATGAAAGTTGAGCAACTTTACAGCATTTCCTGCCTGCTTTTGGTCGTTTCGGTGCTCAAATTTCACCCAAAAACCAAAAACCCTAAATTTACGCAACGAGGAAGCTAAACAAATTTTTACTAACTGTTGACAAAAGGTTAAAAAGAGAACTCGAGCAGAAATTAAAACAAAAAAATATTCGAATTGAATAATATAAATTAGAGTCTCGCCTGAAACAATGAAATAGAATATTGTCAAAAAAAGTTCCTACACAAAAGTGCACACATACCTAGAGACATGCATAGGTACATATACAAACGTGTTAGCACCAGCAGCAGCTGCTAATATGGTGCGGCCAACGGTATGTATGTACGTGTATGTATGTTGTTATGTCATGTGTGAAGTGCTCTGGTCATATATCATTTTCATTTAATGGGCGCTGTGCAGAGTGAAGCCGCCGCTTTTGACCCTGAAATTTGAAGTCTCTATTGTATTAGTAAGCACACACACACGTACATAGACACACATAGTGTTGGTGATAAACCAAAATTTGAAACTGAAAAGCGAAAACAAGTTCAAACGCCGCAGCGCAGGGAGGGCGGCAATGGGTAAAACCGGCAACAAAAGCAAAAACAATTTAAATTTTATTATATTTTATTTGCTTTTGTTTTTGGAGTAAGACAACAACTGCAAAGTCAGATCAAACCACTTTAGTGGGGTGAAAAAGTTGGTTGGTTTATTGTACATCGGAGTATGGGCAGTGGTTTATTACGGGCTTGGAAATAATATATGAGCATATTATATTGCATATGTGTGTGTATGTATGTGTTTTTTGAATTATATGCATATGTGTTTGCTATATTGCCTTTTTGTCATACATACTCTATGCATGTGCGTTTGTATGTATGCCTTTTAATATGGTGTTGCTGTTAATCAACCGAAAAATAATATTAATGAAAACAGCTTTGCCGGCTGTGAATTGACTACACTCGTAAATACTTGACTTCATAAAAACACGATTACCAAACTTTAGCATGTAATTAATAATATATAACAAAAGGAGAAGTTTTGGAGTGGTTTAAAGGATTTCAAGGATTTTTTTTTAATATTTTGATGTTTAAATTTATGTTGAAATAAAATAAATTAAATAGTGAGTAGTAGTATGCAGTAAAATATTTACACACATATACAAACGTAAAATTTATATAACAAAAGATTTTACAAGAAAACACACTAATAAATTATTTTTAATAATGATTATTTGGAGATTTAGTGTTATAAAATGAAACAAGTATAATATCTACTTTTAGTAATTTATAACCAATTAGTACTTTAATTCCACATAATCACTTTATTAGGAAAATGTGGTTTTGACAAAAAAAAATCAGAATTAATGTTTACAAAAATTAAGACAAAAAATAATTTAAAAAATTGTATATAGTATAATGACTTAAAACTGCGGTTAATTGTATTTACATATATGTAAATATGAAAATCAACGGAAGCAATTAGTTTCAATGGGAATCCATTAATCCACATAAATTACAAATATTCTTTCAATACAAAAAAAGAACATAAAAACTGACAAAAAATTTATTATTTATTTATTATTTTGTAATTATTGCAGTCATATGGCAAAAAAATAAATGAAAAATAAAGCTTATTTAATTAAATTGATTAAATGATGGAACGATATGTTTAGATATGTAAATTAAGGGGAAAATTGTAAATGCAATAATTAAACATTTGACGGCATTATTTTTGAGAAATCCCAGTAAATAAATTAAAATAAATAAAAGAAAAAAATTTTAAATAAATACAATAAAATTACTTAAAATAAAATAAAATAAAATAAAATAAAATAAAATAAAATAAAATAAAATAAGATAAAATAAAATAAAATAAAATAAAATAAAATAAAATAAAATAAAATAAAATAAAATAAAATAAAATAAAATAAAATAAAATAAAATAAAATAAAATAAAATAAAATAAAATAAAATAAAATAAAATAAAATAAAATAAAATAAAATAAAATAAAATAAAATAAAATAAAATAAAATAAAATAAAATAAAATAAAATAAAATAAAATAAAATAAAATAAAATAAAAGAAGTAAAACGGCATGTATTAAAATAAAATATAAAATAAAATAATATAAAATAAACTAAAATAAAAAAAAATAAAATATTTTAAATTAAAATAACTAAAATAAAATTAAATAATATAAATCAAAATAAAATAAAATAATATAAAACAAAATAAAACAAATAAAAATAAAAAAATATATTAAAACAAGAATAAAATAAAAAATAAAATAAAACAGAATAATTTAATTTAAAATAAAATAAAATAAAACAAAATGAAAGAACAAAAAATAAAATACAATGAAAAAAAATTAAATTAAATAGAATAAAATAAAATAAAATAACATTAAAAATATAAAAACTATATAAAATAAAAAAAATTATAAAACAGAAGTAAGCAAATAAAAATAAATATATTTATTAATGAAAATAAAAAAATAAAAATTTGTTATTGATTTTTAAATTTATTTGATTGATTTAAATCTAAATTTTATTTCATATTTTGCTACTTTATTTAATAGAGCTTAGAATAGAGTTTTGGAACATATTCCACTCAATTAAAACTTTTTGCTTCGCATCAAAAATTTCACAATTTCCTATTCCTTTAGCTCCGCTGATAAAAGTGTTACACTTTTCATTATGCACAGCATAAACAGACATACATATACATAAATCTAATTAGAAGAAGAAATAAATTAAAACTAATTCGACACTGTAGTAAAACTGTATAAAGTTCACAAAATAATGGGAAAGAGAGAGGACAACATTTAAACACAATAATTAGTTCTCTTTGCCAATTCATAAAAATCGTTTTAAAACAATTTGCCATTTGTACGATTTTTTTTTATATAAAACAACACTCAGAAGTTTAAAAAAAGAAGTGCGAAAATTTCAGTTGTGGCACGAAAAGACAAACGATTATAAAAAAAAAGTAGTATATACTGAGAAAAATATGCATTTCTTGGTACTCACCTTTAACCTTGCTCGAACCGATAACACCGAATTGTCCCTGATATTGATTTTGTACTGAGAGCACTTCCATTTTCTGACGCAACTCCTCGAAGACTTGATCAATATGGATCAAGTCCTTGGCGTGACGATCCACCTCGGCGTCCAGCTCGAATTGTGGTGCCTCGAAATCGCCGTATGCGTATGCGTCCACGTCCTCGTCGTCGTACATACACTCTGCTGCCGCGGCCAGCGTTAATTCCTCACCGACACCGCCGTCTTCTTGTGCAGCTTCTTCGATTTCCTCCTCAACTTCAGCCTCACTGTCGTCGTCAATATCACTATTGGTGTTGGCGTTATCGACGCCTTTCCACCTTTCTGACGCGGCCACTTCGCCTGTGTACGCACTTTCAGGCGTGTTTTTAGCGTTCGCTCCCTGCGATAGCTGCGGTGACTGTGCGGTCGCAACACTTTTAATTCGTACGCTTTTACTGAGCTTATTGTAACGTTGTTGTTCTTGCTGTTGCCGCTGCTGCCGGCGTTTGGCAACTGTCGCCTCGTCCAAATATTTCGTTGTCTGATCGACTGTGGTCGCTTCAACAGCTGTCTCCGTGACCGGACTGGGCGGTATGTCAACGGCCGCACTAACGGCTGTTGTGGTGCCAACAAGCGCAAATAGATTCTTAATGCCTGCGCTCGCGGTGGCGGTGTTGGTGATGGTGGGCGGTGTGTTGTTGTTGCTGCTGTTGTTCGTCTGTGTGATTGTGTTGTTGGTCTGGTTGCCAACTGCTCCTGGTGTTGCTTCTTCGGCGTTTCTTGCTCCCGTATCGCTGGCGTCCGCACTGTCTGTAGTTGCTGCTGTTGTGTTGTTGTGTTTGTTGTAGCGTGTTGTTGTAGTGTTGCCAATTTTAATATTTTAAGCGCTGCAGTGGACTGCAGCGACCGTTTGGTAGGTGGAAAATTAATTGTGTCTCGGGTGGAGCGTCCAAATCGCGCTGGGTGTGCAAAAATCACCGTGTGATTGTTGTTGTTGTTGTGTTTAGAATTAAATAACTGGGTTTGTGTTGCTTATTTTTCCCTTAACATATATTTTTATGTTTATTTTTATGTTTATGTTTATTTTTATTTTTAACTGCTGCTTAGTCGTAAGATTTATGGTATATGTATTAAGTGTGAGTAATTTTTTCTTCTGTTTCTTCTTCTTCTTCAATTAAATCACGCTTAGAGAAATGCACTTTAATCACAAAATTGTTCTCGTTTTAATTAAAATTAAACACACAGAGTTGAGGAAAAAACGCAAAACATAAGACAAAACGGCACAAAATTTGTTTTCTTAAATATTAACAATTAGACGTATTCTGTTGGTCTCGACTGATCGATTCGGTTAGTTTTCCGTTATACCAATTCGTCAACTATTATAATTTTATATTCTTCTCCTGCGTACTAAAAACTGGGTTGCTTTCTAGTATTATTAAGTTTTACTTGAATTAAACGTAGTAGATTTAAATTGGTTTTCTTTGAATTAACAATTATTAAACATTAGATTATTGTATTATATTATAAATTTGTTGTGTCTATTAGTTTAGAGTTTTCATGCTTTATTAACAAAAACGAAATTGGAAAATAACAACTAAGTTCAATTTGAATTTTTTTTTGCTTTTGTCGTCATCGCTGCTAATACATATAGTTTGAAATTTGTTATTCTAGTATTTAAACTTGCTTGCATTTGTATTTTATTAAAATATTATTTTTAATTTAATTATATTAGTATTACTTCGTAATTTGTTTTGTGATTTATTACTGTTTTGTATTTTTGTTTAAAAAGGCGTTAAAAAAGGAGTAGTTGTTGTTGTGTGTTGGCTCTACCGCTACTTATCTTTTATTTTATTACTTTTTATTTGTTTAATAATCTTATTATCTGTTTTGAATTCGCGTGTGAGTGATTTCTGCGCTCTCAATGGGTTTACATTTTGCCAAATTTTTTTATAAATACGCAAATATTTTATTTTTTATTTTTGTTTGAATTGCTCAACACACGGTATGTTTTGTTGGTTATTTACTGGTGAATTTTAATTTGTATTATTTTGTTTTTTATAAATTTTTATGAATAATTTCAATGTGGTATTATTTTTAAACGATTTTATTATTGTTATTATTATACTTTCTTCTCAAATTTAACCGTTTACAATTATTTTTACTATTTTTTTTTTTCAAAAATGAAATGATTTGTATCCCTGAACTTGTGTATATTTAAACGCTTATGCAAATTTCCAAACGCTTCTTTTAGCTGTCGAGCCGAAATTTCTGCTTTTCCTTTTATTTATATATTTTTTTTTGTTTAAATTCTCAATTTCTTTCGAAAGCATAAATTTCAATTCCACACGACCACTTTTTAAGCCTCTAACATTTTCCTTTTGCTTGCACTGATTTTTTCGCTAAATTGATGATTTTTCTGCTTTGTGGTTCACTGGCTGGCTGGCCGTGGGAGTCTTCTCATTTCAGCTTTTTTACTTGCTGACGACTTTTATTTTGCTTTCTTAAACGCTTTGTAGGCTTCGTCAACTCTTCTTACTCGACAGAGGCCTCATTCACAGCACTGAAATATCACTTGGTTTTCTTTTGTTGTTGTTGTATTTACTTAAATTTGTGGTTTTAGCCTTACTTACAAGCAGCGTTTTCTGACGTCTCCTCGATTTTTTGTTTTCACTCGCTGCCTTGTATTTATGTACTTGACGTTCTCAGCACGTCAGCCGGAAATTCGCCTGCAGCTCACTATGCTTGCTTCTTCAACATTTGTTGTAAAATATATAAATTTTTCGTCTTTCCGTTTTTCAGCTTTGTCGGCTGGTTTGTGCTTTTTGTTATCTACGCCTTGATTTCTTTTACTTTTCTTATGTCTGCATGTACTTTTGCGGTTTCCCGGCGTACTCTTTTTCGTTTCTTAATTGCGGCTTTGTTTCTTTATTCACTACTATTTCATACTACATATACACAGTGATTTTCGCTGCCTCTTTGTGTAACGCTGATTTTGTAAAGCAAATATTTTCTCAAACTTTTTCCGGCTTCTGCACTTATTTCAGCCCACGACCACAAAGTTAATGGAAAATTGGCAAATATTTTCACTTCCTTTTGCTTCTTACCTTTGCTCGTTGGTTTTGAAAATGTCTGTTTTGTTTTTCGTTAATGTGATTCCTTTTGCTTTTCCTCTGACGGTCGTTGGTTTCTTACAAAGTTTTTTCTTTTGCCGGTAGCTTCTTCTTCTTTAGCTGTGCTGTGCGTCTGCGAGCTCCTCTACGTTTAACTTCGTTGTCGTTGTACTTTACCAATTGCTCTAAATTTGGTTGCTTACTCGACGCTCTCTCAGCTGCTACTGACTGCTATCGATGCTGGCACTAAACGGCTAGGCTCTGTGGTCTATCGACTGCTTTTGGCTCAAACGCGTTTCACTCGTTTGCTCTTGGTCTTTACTTTGTTTGGCTGGAGCTGTGGGTTTTTGGAGGTTTTTACTTACACGCTCGCTGCTTTAGCTGCTCACAGCTGATTTTGCTTTTCACTCAGTGGCTAGCAAGTTGCTTGCTTCTGGGTTTTCTCTGAGCTGAGCGCTCGTACGTTCGTTCACTCGCTCGTTGGGTACGTGGTTTCTCCTCTGGTTCTTCTGCTGCTCGTCGTAGTTGTTGTTGTTGTTGTTTGGGTAGCTTCCTGTACTGGTTTTCTTACTTTTGGCCCACTTGCTGTTGGTGGTGGGGTACTCTTTAACAAGCTCGCTCTTGCTGCCAGTCTCGCTGTATGTAACTCCGGGTGTATGTGTGTGTGTGTGTGTGTATCTTTAATGCTCTTCCTGCCTGTTTTGGTGCAAAATTTAAGAATTTTTCTGCTGTAAAAATTTAATTTATGGTCTTCGCTGAATTTTTCAATCGCTTTTTGGGATTTTCTGGTCTATTTTCAAGTGAGTTGATTTTACTGCTGAGCAAATTGGGAATTGAACTTTTGCGGCTGTTTGAAGTTTTGGACTATTTTTTTTTTATTTCAATTTGTTGTAAGCTACTATTGAATCGGTCGATTTTTTGTTGTTGTTTTGGGGTACTGTAACTAATTTGACATTTTCGAAGTGTTCAGTGTTCTTGGTTCATTTGACAAATCGGTTGGCTCTTACTTCCTGTCAGATTGGTTTGAACTTTTAAAATTTACATTAATTTTAATTTTTTTTCAGAATTTTTATTTTAAAATTTTTTATAAACTTTTCGTGTTCATTTGTCTTTAAAACTACTCAAAAGTGAATTGTGAAATGTGTAACTCTGCTGTCCTTCGTCATTTGTCTATTTTTGTTTGCTTCTAATTACAGTCATTTTCTTCGTAGTCTCGTGCTGTGGCTTTTCTGTAGTTCTTTTGAGTTAGAAAAAAAAAACAATGTTCCTCTTCTTTTTGTCTTGTTCTTCACAAACCAATTTCCACGTTACGTTTAACCAGCAGAGTTGTTACGAAGCTACTGGATCCGACCGGCTCAAAGTGCTGCTATTTATAGGGCTACCCAGGCTGTTACAATCAACGATTTTTTCTATACAGAGACGGACCATCGCAAAGCAAAGCACGGCAGCAAACCAACAATACAACAACAACTCACCAACCAAACAACCGACCGACCGTCCGACCCACAAACCATTCGATGATCATTCAACTAAACAAGCAAGCCAGCAAGCGAGCAAACAATCAAACACACCAACAATACCAACAACAACAAACTACCGACCCGGCTAACGATTTGTATCTTTCAGATCCCTACTCAACTCACTTACATTATGTGCAGGCGACAATGCAACGCACCTACAAATGCTCGAATGTGTGTGCAGTTGAGTGTGTGCGGACGAGTTCTTGTAAATGAATTGAGTATTTTGTGTGTGAGTCTCACTTTCGTCTAGGTTCTGCATGCAGTTTTCCCTCAAACTCTTTGAGACATGCGCTGCAACTGTAACACTCACTTACATTTGTACACGTATGTTGGTGTGCATTGGAGGCTCGAGTGAAGGTTCCAAATTCGCTCACTCTCTTACACCATACGCACAGCTGAACGTGCGAAACATCTGTTTGGTCGACTCCAGCAATCAGCTGATTTTTTCTTCACCCCACCGATTGCGCACGCACAGATGTTACTTGCGTTGGGCAGCAGCTTGAGGGAGGTGGCAATATGAGTTCTGAGTTACTTGACGGCGAGTGCTAGATTTGCGCATGAGCTGAGTAGAAAGTGTATGTAATTTGAAATGCTCAGTGAGTTGAGAAGGTTGTGTAAGCAGTAAGAGCTGTAATGAGTGAAGGCGGATGAATTCGGAAAATTAAGAGCTGAAAGTGTTTTGAAAGGCGAAAGACAGTAAGTTGAGAGACTGAGCGCTTTTGTTGAGCACTTTCTCAAATCACATATGCTAAACAGCTGGTGGTTCTTGGCAAACGATAGATAGGTATTTGGGTGCCAGTCATTTCCAAATACATGTCGCCAATAAGAGAGGAGTGAGCGTATGTTCAAAATTTAATTGAGCGGTTTTGAGATATAAATGACAGAGGGTTAGTAGACTGAGAGAGAAATAATAAAATTTTTTCTCAAAATTTCTCATAAAATCGCTGAGAATTCTGCATAGATTATCTTCAGTTTTTTATTTAAGAGAATTTTTTTTCGAGTAAATTGTTCTGAGAGAGTATTAAGTGGATATTGAAAAAATGAAATCTGTGAAACACGCTCGTTGAGAATTGAAGATTTATATTAAAAGAAAATATACTTTGAGTGGCAATATGAATGCTTATTTCTCTGCAGAAATGAGTGAACAATATATTAATTTTCTTTGAGGAAAACTAGACTTAAAAGAGAAAATTACTTTTTAAAGAAAACTGTATGAAATAAACAGAGCAAATTTAACTATGGCGTCAAAGGAGATTGGCTACGCCTAGGATCTATGGCGTATAATTTATAAAATTAAAATTACTTTTAATTTTAAACTTTCTGAACAGAAATTACAGGCCCTTAAACTTATTTACTCAAGAGAGTATTATATGAAAATCAAATTATATTTTGCAGAGAAACCCTCTTTGAGTGTGAATAGAATTTGAGAGCAACTCTGTACTCGAAAGCAAATGCGAGAGACTGAATTTGGTTAAAATATGTATTCTATGGAAATTTTTATTGCTCCATATTAAATGAAATGAAAACGTATTGGAGTGCATATTCATTTGAGTGGGAATTGAAATGTGCCTCTCACGAAAATTAAGCTCTTAAAAACACAACATTTGCTGGTAAGAGTATGAAAATGGTGTGAAAAACAGCTGTAATTTTCAATAGCTGTTCTTCAATGAATATGTAATTTTACTCAACGTGAGTAGGGAGTTGCGCTCTTCAATGAATTTATGAACATTTAGTATATATTTAATTTTTAATGCTTCACCCTTCTAGGTATTGTACAAAGTGCAAATAAAAACTTCTTTCAGTAAGTTTCTCCAACACTCTATATACATACATACATATTAAGTTACAATATATTCAAATTCCGCATGAAAATTAAATAACATCAGACTTCTATTGCGAAAAATTGATTTTTCAACTCACCTTTAAGTAATCCACCCTCATAATTTATTTCATTTACTTTTACATGCTCTTTCGCTCATTCAGTACACGTTGGTCATTACTAATTGATTTTTCCCGCACGAAAATTGCTCTTAATGTTACATTCATCTTCCCATGCCTGTAGCTGCCATTTCAGTCACTGCCTTACAAAGTCTCTTCGTCCCTTTTTATCCCCCCTCCCGCGCCGACTAGATTTGTACGTGACTTGCCATTACATATGTATGTATGTTGCCCTTTATGTATTTACTTTTTACAGCTCAGCTGTTTTCCACCCTGCCACACATGTGAGTTGCCAAATTCATTCATTCACTCATATTCATTTCTCCCTATTACTCTCACCCAAAATAGCACTCAACAACTGCTGCGGGAGATATATGTACATACTTAAATATATATAAGCGCACATATTTACATACATGTATATGGTACATCTAAATTTGTCCGCTTATTTACTTTAGAAAATTGTATTTTCGCTCCCAGCTGATTTTCGGTCCCCACATACTCTAGCTCCATGCGCTTGGAGAGCATTGAGTGCATGACATTTATATTAATTCTCTTCCTGCGTTCTTCCTTTTGTGCTGAAAATAATTTCATCTCTCTTCATGTTTTCACCAACCCCATTCCTCAGCGAACAGTCTCATTTTGCCGGCTATTTCCTGTGACAGCGTGAGTTTTATTGATATGTCCCAGTGACTGTCAGTTCTCTCTCTCCCTTTTGTTACTTAGAGTTACTTTCCTCACTCACTCAATTGCTGGTGAAAATTTTACCGGTTACACCATTTCCGCCCTTCCTCCGACCATCCAAACCACCTATTATGATGAAAGTACACAAAAACCTTTGAAGAGATTTTCATCTGCTTTTCATTTCAATTTCTACGTTGATGTGTGAGGAGCGTCATTAGAAGGTTTGGGGACGTGTCTTAAGAGTGCTTCTAGTTTGGACTTCTTTTCGTATTTTTTCTTTCATAATTACGCATTCTAGGTGGTAAAATTTTTTATCGAAAAATAAATAAATAAAAAAATTAAATGAGATAAAAAATGAATTAAAATAAAATAATATCGATAAATAAAACATGTAAAAAGCAATATTTGTATTTTATATATGTATATACAATACATATGTATGTATGAAATTACATAAATGTATATGTACATAATTCTTAAAATTTTTCAAATTGCGGTGACAGCCTTTAGAAGGAAAACAATCAAATTTTGGTGACTCTGCTCGACTCAAAAAATTATTAAAATTAGTTTAATTAAAACTTTGTTTTTTTTTTTTAATTTTAATAATTTTATTAATACAATACATTTAATTTCATTTGTATACCAATTTTTTTACAGATTCACAAAAGAAAAAATCAAATTTTGATGAAAGAAAAAAGTGAAAAAAATCTAATAAAATTGATGGCATTAAATTTCGTGAAACAAAATCAAAAAAAAAAATCATTTGACTGTCCCGCATTTTCAATGCAAGCTCGTGTAGCCGCAACCAGCATGCCATATACACACACATATTCAGACATGCATGCCATATATATGTACATATTTATCAATCGTTTTGTATATCACAATTTAAATATTCGCACAAACAATGGAAAAATGCGATTTTTTCTCTGCATACATTTATACATACATAAGCCACGGTTGAACTTACAAATGCATACATACGAGTATGAAAATGGGTAGCGCATTTTTTTTGTTTTTTTTTTTTAATTTTTTTATTCTTTTTAGTTCTTTATTTTTGCATTATCGAAGCTTGAAATGTGAGCCATTCTGACAGCTTTCAGATCTACAAAGACCGATCTTGTATCATGTGATTGACACGTACACAACACATTTGCATTTATGGAGATATGTATATACATATGTACATATATTTTGATTTGATATTTTTTACTTATAAGTATGTATAGTTTATGTATATGCATATACTGTAATGTTTAAACGGAGTTAAAATAGCTTAAAACAGAAATTAATAAAAATTTGCTTAAAAACTATAGACAAAAAGTTTTATTTAACAATTAATTCAGCTTTTTTCATTTTTTCGTGTATGCATGTTTGTACATTTTTTGATATACGTACATATAGTACATAAATATTTAAAGCTTGCTTTCAATTAAAAGTATCTAAAATTTTTATACAATTTATTAAAAAAAAAATGAGTAAAAATAAAAAATATCTATAGGGATATTAAATTACATTCAAAAACGTTTTTCTTAGTTATTTGATTAAAATGATAATTAGCTATATAAAATATGCCCAAAAATGTTTGAAAAGGTTGATTTTTTTAAATAATAAATAATAAATTTTTTATTGATAATTTAATTTAATTCTTATCAAATTTAAAAGATTTTTTGCTAATTATTTTACTAAATTAAAGTTTTTGTGTAATTTTTCTTTCTACAAAATTATACCGAATTGTTTTATTGATACATTTCATTTTTTGCAACATTTTTTTATTATATAATTTTCTAATTTAATTTTTTTTATAAAACTATAAATATTGAACATTTTTACGTACTCTCAATTGTAACTTTTTTGAACATATATAATTTAGAGGGATATTCCGTTTATATGATGATTTTTGCTTGATTTCTTTTTTCTTTAAATATTTTTTTTTAAATACACTTTTTGAGCTCAAAATTTCTTTAATAACATTAACAATTTTTTTTTTATATTACAGTAGTGTATGCGCATTTTTTTTTTTAATTTCTCAAAAAGGCTCTTCATATGTCCTTTAGAAAAATCAGAACCTTTTGAAAAATCAACCAGTAAGAACCGATTTGAAATCAGTAAATTCGTTAAAGCCAAACAAATAAAATATGCAAATATAGTAGTAGTTTTGGAATACATACATACCTACTTGTATGTACATACCATACATATGTACATATGTAAATTTACATATTTATGTATGCGTTTATGCATGCAATTTATACTGAATGCATTTGCAGACCTCGCTTGTTGTCACGTTGCACTTAAATAAAATATTTAATTAAAATATATTCAACAAGTAAGTATGTACATAAGCATGTTTGAATGAACATATACATACATACACGTATGTGTGTAATATATATGAAAATATAAACAAATAAAACGCATGAAAATTGAGCTCAATGCAACAAATAAACCAATAATTTACACGAGCTAATATGAAAACCAACAACATACATACAGATATACCTACTTACATATAGCATGTGGGAACACATGTACGTGTATGTACATATGTAAGTAATTTTTTATTTTTTATTTATTTAGTTTGCAACTGAATCTCTACTATCTTTAACCGCAATACTAACTCACACAGGCATACTAATATACATATATATAGGTATATATATGTATGTTTCAATGTATGTATGTAGTGTAGTATATTCCCCAAAGCCAACATTTGTGCGCCAGATGTTCGTTCACGTTTTTAGTTTGATTTGAAAATGTGTCGCATCACTTTGACTTGCCAGTCAATTAGCGAAAGCGATGAATGTTAATTTATTAAATCAACGAGACAATTGTTGCCTGTGTCTATTACTGTACTTATTGTTTTTGCTATTATTATTGTATTATTATTGTCATTATTGTTGTTGATGTTACTGCTGCTGCGGCTGCTGTTGCTGTTGCTAGTATTCAACTGAGTTGTTGAGGTTGTTATATGATCGTTAAACTATTGCCTTGCCGTTGTTGTTGTGCTTGTTTTGTGGTTTTTCGCATTGCGGCAACAAAGTAGCTGACTGACTATTGTTTGTACACGCCATTAGCTATTTATTTTTATTTTTATTATTTTTTATCTAATTTTTTTCTATTAAAGGTCGATGGCATAAACATATTAAATTTATTAGAATTTATTCGTGTTAATTTATTAGTATCAATTAAGTTTGAGTAGTGAAAAAGTACAACAAATTATTTTGAAAAAACTTTGGTACAAGTAACAAGCTACGACATATGTATATCAGCTGTAAGCCAAAATTAAATAAAAATATAAAAAAATTATATTAAATAAAAAAATTAAATTAAGTTAAGTCAGAGCAAACAGAAAATAAAATAATTAATAAGCATATAAAAAATAGTAAAATAAACTAAAACAAGAAATAAATTCTATTGTATTTAACAACTGTAATTGTTTTATAATATTTTAACAAATTTATTCCAAGTTATTAATTAGTGTTTTAAATTTTATTTTCCTTTCCTTTAGAAATGAACAACTCACAAGGCATATTTTAGGCGATTTTTATCTAAATCAGCAAGCAAAGCCAGACAAAATCAATGTAGCGCATATGCAAATCGTTTCATAAAATACATATATACGTATGTTTAGTTAAATTTGTTGTTGCTGCTATTATTGAGCATATTGAATTTAAAATAAATGTGTTATCATTACCAATGCAAATTGATTAGTTTTTTTTCTAAACACTCTTCATTGTACATACATATGTACATATGTACGAATATATCTAATTTGTATACATGCAATATCTTTATATATATGTATGAATGTTAATTTATTTATGCGCTCGAATTAAGTTTACTGAAGAGTGTTACTGTGAGTTATGGAAAA
>JAWMAG010000041.1:23655000-23760000 GCA_037013455.1 Ceratitis rosa | reverse complement strand
GTCTGTCGGCCAGCCAACGAGCCATTTAGCTAGTCCAGCCGCCAGTTGTTTGTTCCGCTGTCCGCCCCATGGCACACGGTCAACAGCGCAACAGAACACAGCGGAGCTCCGTACAATCCAACCCAACCCAACCCTTCTATCGTCATCTGTCCAAACTGACCGTTGGCATTCGCGCCTTATCGCATTTAATTAAATTTATGCCTGATTTCGCTTTTCGCAACGCATTCGCTTTGCCATCAGCATGTCCGTACGAACCCTGGTTGAGTTGGGCTGTTGCTGATGTGTGTGTGTGTGCGAGTGGTTGTATGATACGTGTATGTATGTATTTATAACCGAATGTATAACTCGTTCCAGCGTCATGCGGGTGCGAATTCACAGTTGACAGCCAAGCAAGTGGAGATTAAAATATACAAACAAGCGCATAAGCACATACATACATTTGTACAATATATCCAAAAATACATACGCACATGTATGGAGAGGTCTAGCCATCTCGATGTTGGTTAAAAGCAGACTACGTGTAGCGGCAGAACGGGCTTGAGTGCTGCTGGACAGAACTGTCCTCATGTGTACCTATCACACGACAGTCAGCCAGCGAGCGAGCCATCCAGCCGGCTTGTTGCTCGTACAGGCAGGTAACTAAGTGCGCGCTGAAGTTAATGAAGCATTTGGGTGATGGGTAAACAATTTTGGGAAATTCGCCTCGAGTATATTTTTGTAAATCGAATTTCGATTAAATGTCCACAAAAAGCAGAAAAACAGATTGAACTTAAATCGAATTTAAGACTTCGAAAATCAATTAAAATGTTTATTTTTTGAATTCAGTTAACGTCTGATGGTAAAGTGGAAAAGCTGGCAGGCATTTCACACTTTCAGAACTGTTGGTTGAGCTAATTACTCAGAGAGAGGGGTCGAAAAGTGTAATATTTGGACTCAAAGTATGAAGAGCTCACCAAAATATAGTATTCCTGATAGAGAGTGCCGTAAACTACTTTCATCAGGCAAGTTCTTTCAAAAGCTCAAATTATTTTGACAGCTTAAGTCTTTTTTTTGGGGATGGGACGCTTTGCAGAAGTTCACGACGTATCCTTTAGGTAGCCAACAAACATCCATATATAGTAAAGACTAGCCAATGTGAATGTGAGAAGATAATCTCTCTGTCGGTTATGTGCAAGGTGTGGTTATTAATAAAATATGTTTCAATTAAGAGTTAAATCAAGTGTAGGATGGCAAACCCTAAATTTTAATGAGGACCGTTTGAAAAGTTATCAGGATCATGATTTGGGGGGCATGTATTGTACTTGAAAAATCTAGTCTTCTAAATTGAAAAGGTGCTGCTGAGCAGCGAACTGAAGCCCTCGTGAAAATTAAGCTGATATCGCTTTGATCCAAGAAACGAGTTCTGCAGGATCCGGACGAAGGGTGGGTTCATGGAGTGGCACGGTGGTAGCATTCACCTCGATGGATGAACGTGTCACCATAGTCCGCATCAAAGAAAGAAACTGCAACAGCTGCAGGGAAGCTCTGTCAACACTGGAAATTTCTCTTAATAGGAAAAGGACCCTAAATATAGATTCCAGAAGTCTATCACTCTACATGACTCTCATTAGATGGAAAATCTCGTCGTACCCAAATTGAACACGTTGTGATAAACCGAAATAATTCAGTCCAAACAGCTCGTGCCACTATGACTTTGGCCTCCACCCGAGTCGCTCACCAATAGCGGTTACTCTGATTGTAAGTTGACTGCTGGTTCAGAGGAACGCTCGTTTCAGCATAAAATTCTAGCAAAATTGGGATTCCACCAGCTGGAGATAGAGTAATTATTATAAGCGTGTTTTCTTCATTTTTCGATTCTACATTTTGAGAGCATTCAGTTTTGTCTTCAAATCATGTTACAGATAAACTAGGAAGCAATGTAAATCTCTTTCGAGGCTCAACCGCACTATTTCATGCTGGAAAGCTGGTCTCCTTGTGAGCTGATGGAAATGCGAGGCAGGGTTCCGAAAGCAGTAATAGAGAAGCTACTGGTGCATGCGACAACTCAAACCCTTGAAGAGCTCACACAATTTCGACACTTTATCCACTATATTAGGTGAAAAGATTTCCCTCGCTTATCACTAACAGTCCTCACAGTATAAAAAGCGACAATTTACTGATTAACCTTTAGAAAAAAAAAATAGTTGCAATAATTCCAAAAATCCATAAGCAAATCAAATCAATTATCGGACTAAAGAATTATTTATTCAATCAACGTTCAATGCAATATCACAAGAGCGAGGGGTGGGGGAGCGAGGTAAAGCAAAATTAATGGACTTTAGACTACTGTGTGTGTTTGTGTACGCGTGTGCGCGCGTGTGTGTGTGTGTGTGTGTGCGAGTCGCTCAACTGTGCCGTGAACCGAAAAGCTTTTTATTCTATTTGCATAAATTTAGTTGAATGATAACAAAAACACAAAAACACAAAAACTGAATGAGAAAACATTTCAACCAATGCGACTAAATGGAAATAAGTAGCAATAGAGAAAATGAAAATAACAAAAAAAAAAAAATAAACAAAAAAAAAAACAAAAAAAAAAAAACATTTTAGTAAAAAGTTTCTATGTACACGACAACAAATAGAAATGGTAAGCAAAGTATAGTATGCAACAACAAATGCAAAAGCAGCAATGACAACTAAATTCACTTAATTCAAATTGTTTGCGAATATGTTTATGCAAATTGGTTTCTGCACTCTTTTGTTATTGTTGTTGTTGTTGTTGCAGTTTTTTTTTGTTTGTTTTTGCGCTTGTGTGTTTGGTTTTTGCCTCCACAGCGACCTTATCAATTAGTGAATTCGCTAATATTATTATTTATCTTGCGAGTGTGTGTTTGTATGTGTGTGTGCGTGTGTGTACATGCGCCCGGATATAGTGCGCTAAAATTCCAATTGAATGCCGAATTAATATTAAATCCCAGCGAATAATAAATAAGTAAAAGAAAAAATAAGTAAAAATACAAAGAAATTATGCAAAAAAAAAACTAACAACAACAATAAAAACAAAAAACGGTGCACGAAAGTGGGAATGCTATGTGTAGGAAAGAAATCAGCAAAAACTTTTCGACAACGTCCTTGTGGATGCAAAGTCCAAAAACAAATACATAAGTACGAGTATATGAAGAGTAATAAAAATATCGAATATATATATATGTAGCTATATATTTGAGGAATAAACTGTTTATGTCAAACGACACTTCAACACGTTCGAAAAGCTAAATATAAATGCGAATAACGGACACTGAATGAACTTTTTTGCAATAAATGTTATGTAAATATATAAATAAATATAAATAACTGAATGTGTGTCCAAACACACTTCTGTATATACATAGCTTTAACGGTAACTAAGTGCATAAGCACTCCAGCATTTTTTTTCGTTTTATTCTCCTCATTTGTCGTCAGCGCAATAACAATTGTCCGATGACAAGGGATGACAACAGAGCTTGTGGCGACAGCAATTTGCCATTGGATGTAAAGTTTTTCAAATTATTTATAAAGAAAAAGGTGTAGTGTGTTGGAGAATGTGTTATTTAACAGTTCGGTCAACGGGGTATAACTAGTCGCAGACTAGTTCAAAAAAAAACTAGTTTACTCTAAGCACTTATTACACGAGCTTTGATATAAAAATAAACGGGAAAGCTAAATAATGCCAATTGTTCTGAAAATAATCATTAATTACTAATATTTATTAATTTATTACAGATATTTAACATACGATGTATATAGTAACTCATAATAACTAATCCGTAGTGTCTGAAAATCCCTATTTCGTGTTTTTTATACCATAAATAATAACCAATTAAAAAAAAATAAATTAAAAAAAATAGTTATACTAAAATTTCAACTAGTAATAAACTAACCCAAAAGGCACCAGTTTACAACAATTTTCTTAAAAATAACTTACACATACAATACTTCAAATGAAAAGTTAAATAATATAGCTTATACTACATTAGCACTAGTAATAAATTGGTCCTAAAGTAACTGGACTACAACTTTACATCAACTGCAAGTCATATACTAAATGAAACTAGATACGTTTTTTTTGATTTAACGAATTGTTTTCGTTTATATTTTTCATACAAATATTCATTTATTTATGTATTTATTTATATATACTTACATACATACATACTATACTTATATATATGTAATATTTACCATATGTTATTTTTCATGCACTCAATTGAACTGTCGAATTGATGAACCGTAGCAACTACTCTAAGGCAAAGGCAAATTAAATTTAATTTAAATCGCATAAAAAAAACTATTTTAATCAATTAAACTTGTGAACGTTGCAAATAGACTGTAAAAGGCATAATAACAAAGAAAGAAATTAAATATTGTACAATATATATACCTATGTATGTATGTATGCACTAGTATGTATGTACACACATATATGTACCCATGTAATTGAAATGATCATAAAATTTTATTAAAGATTTTGCTGATTGAGAGAATATGAGGTACAGAGTACCATACATACATATATGTATGTTTTCCAAGAGCGTAGATGCTGCACTAAATTAAAAGCGGCATGAAAGGCTCAGCCCTAAATGTAATGATTTTTCCTACGCTTCTGTGCGGTTTTATGATAAAAGAACTGGGAATTATGTATAATCAATGAAAAGGAGCCGCCAGCGTATTTACAGGAAATTGTAATAAAAAATTTATGTACTAGTTATTTAAAGTCATTAAAATATTATATATATGTATGTTGTATGTATGTATGTATTTAAATGTTGAGCAGGCAGTAAGTATCATCCTTTGAAGTTTTTTTTATAGATTTTCTTCTTCCTAAATCGGCAATGATAAAGTAAATGTATCCAGTTTGAACTTTTGGATAGGAGCTTTGAGCTTTTTAAAGTAGTACTTTAAGCTTTGAATGTATAATAAGAAGCTTTAAGCTCTCAGGACATATTTTTTGGTAATATTAATTTATTTTTATTTTTTTTTACAATTATAAACTTATTTACTGGCCGGCTGATGCACCCTACATAGATAGACTCGTTCACTTTTGTTATTGCTAGATGGAGATCCATTTTAAAATAGATCAGAAACTAAGAAAGTGTTCTAACGTCACACGCATGCCGTCCTTAATGCAGTTCTTACATGTGACACAGATGCTAATAAACATTCTGCTCGCATGAGATACCAGTAGATTGTGGATCGATTGGCCTAACAACTGTCATACGTGAACGTGTTAGCAAGAGATGTGTGTATCTTTTGCATCATTATTGCATTTATTCTTGGTGGTTTTGAACCGGTACCGGGAATTTCATTATATGGTATATCGTTTTTATCGACTTATGTATATCCTTTACTGGTTCGCTAGCAAGTTGTATGCAAGTTTTGGCAATCTCATCAGCTTTTTTTTACCATAATGCCCTTGTAGTTTGGAAGCTCATTTACTCTCATCCGCCCTGTCTACTGTTCATCCGCATCTGAGAATATTTTCAGAAGCAAAACCATAAGAGATTATTGCCTTAATTGTCACCTGGCTGTTGATAAACATATACATATAAGTATTTGATATTGTGTATATGGTTTTCTGCATTACCAGCTAGCCATCTAAGCTTTTTAAAAGTTCAAGTATCTGTGGTTTCTTTTTGGCCCCAGACTACTCATGTTCTGATTTTAAAATGAGAGATTTATGCATTGGGCTATATTATATATATAAGCTTTAAACACAGATCTTTATTAAAACGAGCTTAAAGCTTTTAAGTTTAGATTTTTGTGATTTAAGCTGTCGAAATTTTGGATTTTTGAGTTTGTAACTTTCAATAGGAAAATTGCAGTTTATATTTTTAAAGTTTTTGCTAACTTGTACTATAAAGCTTTGAGCTTTTTGCTATGGATCGAGAGTTTTCTGAAAACTTTGACTATAGAAAAACTATTAGTAATAAAAATAAAAGTATTTCTTGTCAGTATTGTTGAGAATCTTATAAAGTATATATTGCTAATATACATACATATAGATTTTCTATTGTATGTTAGTAGAACCTTTTCAATCCCCAGCCATTATTAGCCCAGGTCAGTTTTTCTTTACCCTCTCACTACAGTTGCTATCAACATACATACATACATATATATGGCTAATAAAAATCGATTTTTACTAAAATACGTCAGTGTTGTTGATGTGGGTGTTTCTATTGAACTTTAGATTACCTTACTTATCGGCTCATAAATAACAATGTGCATGTGGGAAAAATATCGATTATCCGCAGTGCTAATGCACATACATATCTATATATGTATGTATGCAGCCGATATGATAAATGAATTTTATATCAAGTGAAAAAATATATGTACATATGCATATAGATGCATATATAAATATTTATAAATATTCCTAAATATATATATGTTCATATATCTGTGTGCAAATAACGGCTATTTATAGACAACTGATGACCGTGCGAGCTGGAAAAATATATTAAGTACATCACGCGATTTTTCTTTTTACCTACACTCGAGCTAAACAAAAAAAGTTTAAAAATAATGATGAACTTGTAAAGAATTAAATGAGTTCATACACATACACATACACATACACATACGTGTACACTCTTGTAAAAACGTGTGTCTGCATATAAATTTACAATAACTTCAAGCTTTTATTATTCACTTGAAAGTTATCACCAAGTAACTGTCCCCACCAACAGCGCCACCTTCGTCCCGTGGCTGCAGCTTCGGATGAAGTTCGTCTGCGTCACCACCACCAACCAACAACCATCAACCACCAATCCGTTGGTGGCAACTGTTGTCGTGTCAGCTTTGCAGCAGCACAGCTTATTTAATCTCTTTTATCTCCTCAAGTAAGTAAATACGTCACTGATTAACTCTTGTATATTCTTCAAACACACACACACACACACACACACATACACATAAATAAATGTATTGTAAATGCCGCGATGCTTGACTGATTTAACTGTCAGCCACTTGAGCTAATCGCAGTAGCGTATGAAGAGCGTTTACTTACATACTTACATACAAATTGACATATATACATATATGCTGACTTACTTAAATGCAGAAAAAGAAGGAAAAAAAATTAATAATGTAATCTCAAAGTACTTGCGCACAAACACTCAATCACATACATACATACAAATGTACATACATTAGTGGCAACTTAACTCTGCCCACGTACGGAACATAAAGCAATAAATAAGGCAATAAAATTCATGAAGGCGGTTTGAAAAAGAAAACAAAAATAAATAAATTAAAAAAAAAATAAAATAAAAGCAAACAAATAACAGTGATAAAGAAAAGAGACAAGCTTTGTAAAATTAAAAGAAAAAAAAATGTCATAAAATGGTCAATGGACTCGTTAAGGCTTTGAAGGCACGGCGAGTGACGGCCGACTGACGATTGGCGATAAGTGGACACTGGAAGATGGAAAAGTGTAGCGAGAAATTATCTTTAAGCTGTATGTACAATTTGTACATATGCACATATATACATTTGTGTAAAAAGAAAAGAAGCAGATTTTCAAGCACTCCAAGAAGCACTCATGAAATATGAAGCAAAGCAGATCAGAAAACCCATCAGGTGGCGTTAATTACACATATGAAGACCATTGGTCTATCGTTTGAATTTCGAGGCCATAACTAAAAACTCAATAAAAATAAAAGCAAGAGGTTCCGCAGGATTATGTCCTCTTCTCGCTGGATTTGTTAAATTTTTTTTATTTTGAAGCTTCCTTCATCACCAGGAATGTCTTTCCCTGGTCTCATACTGCACGACATTAGCTTCAACCACTGGTATATTGATAACCAGGTTTAAAGAGGGTAAACTGCTATCTCCCCAACATTTTGCTCGGCCACCCTCTTCACCAGCTGGACGTAGGAGTACTGGCACGTAGTGAAGGTGGAAATCGAAGAGGTCGAAATTGCAAAAATAAACAACACAAATATACTGGGGCTCACATTCACAGCACAACAGCCTGTACACCGTATAGGTATGACTGCAATTGTCACCGGCACCGCAAAAATGGGGCTTCAGTGAGATAGTACTTGATGTAAGTACTTCGCTGGACAGAGCGAGCTACCGACAGCTCATAAACGCCATTCTTAGATAGTCCGTTAACACAGTGAATGGCGAAAGGTATTCCTCTCGTATGAGCCCGTTTACCAGACCTCTACGGCATATACTAAGTTAATTCCTTATATTCAAAGGAGAATTGATGAATGATATAAAGCGTCCGACCAATTAATGACACTTTAGGATCACAATTCCATTGAAAATATCATAATGCTTTCCTTCGGGAGTACAAACCACATCCTCTTCCAAGTGCCTAGTTTGTCAAGTCAAGTTCCCAACTGAATTCTCGAATAAAATTTTTCTCGTGTAAATTGGATTCATAATGTGTTTAGCAACGCCTTGTAGAAACCCTTCATTTATTTATTTTATAACAGCTGATAAAAAGATTTGGGGATTTGCAGAATAAACCGTTTATGGTATGACTTCGTAGATGGCTTTATACATAATACTAGTTAATCATGGTATATCTTTTTATCATAACTTTATTCACACAATACTTTTGGGAATACAACTTTTTTAGTTTAACCACTGGCATTGGTCCACTTCCTGGAGAGGGGAATAGTCCAACTGTTTGAATAGGCGAGTCCACGGTAACTTTTGGAGATTTTTGGAACTTACTAGATTTTTTTAAGCGGACATAAGATTTTTATATATACCTATAAGAAGAAGAAGATTGTATGGGAAATAGAAAAGGCCTGTTTTTAGATGTTTCCCGACAATTATTCTCACCTTTTAAACCTTCCCTAGACCTCCACGAACATTTCAAGTTCAAGATAAGGAAAATCCATTCAGTTGTTCCCGAGTTTTGGCCAGACTAACAAACAGCAATTCATTTTTATATACGAGTGTGATTAGAAAATATCCGTTATTTTCAAATTTCATGAGTTGCATATGTTCGATTTTCGCTTTTTTTCTGTTATGTTGGCACACATGTCTGTTATACTAGTATATGTTGGCAATATCAGCCATTTTAGATTGTCAGTTTGTTTTTCACAGATAAAAATGTTAGTCGTATTTTAGTATGAACTTCGATTTTTTACTATTCGAAAAAAAATGGATCAAAGAAATTGTCGCGTTTGGCGAGTCACTATTAGCAGAACACAAGTTGTGGTATAACCGGTTTAAGCAAGATGTCAATGACAATGTTCGTCCTGGTCGCCAAAGCACGTCAACAACCGATGAAAACATTGAAGCAGCGAAGAAAATTATTTTGGATAATCGTCGAATCACTATCAGAGAGGTTGCTGATAATGGTGACACATCGTCAAGCAATTTTTAAAGATGTTTTAGTTATAAAAGGTCGGAAACGCACAGAATTGTGGAAAAAACAATCATGGATTTTGCACCATGATAACTCACCTGCTCACACATCGATTCTTGTGTGTGAGGTTTCTGCCAAAAACAAAACCGTTATTATGCCTCAATCACCGTATTCACCGGACTTGGCCCCAATACCAAAAATCGCGTTTCAGAAGTGTTTCGAGGATTTGAAAAAACGCTGGTATAACGGCATTATATCTGAGTGGGATTACTTTGAAGGGAATAAATAAATATTTTTAGAAAAAATTGAAAATAACGGTTATTTTCTGATCTTATGTAGATACCAGATATATATATATTTTTTCACGCGCACCCTCAAAGTCATAGTATAATTATAGTATTTTATCACTTTGATGATTATGATGTACATACATTTGTTGGTGCTCACAGTTGCAGTTTTATGATTTAAAATTCATCAACAAAAACATATTTGTTTGTCAGTCATTCGTGGATTTTACGATTATGCCAGGACGGACGGGTCAAGGATTATTATCTTTACAATGCAATTGCAAAAAGGCTGCGAGTTAATATTAATAAAAAAATACTTATAAGTGTGCAGGTACATATACATTTATTTACTTAATATTTGTATTTATTGTTTGTTGATAAAGGCGCGCTCTAAGAAACAATCCTTACTTCAATATTATCCAATGATATGATAAAAATTATTAACTTAATTTCAAATTATTAAATCTTCTATAGAATAGATTTGATTTATTAGATCTAAGGCTACACTGATGGTCACGAACGGTTAGTTCACAGCAAGGACATCGTCGTGAAGCTGAGCAGCTCAACCTAAAGTACATGGGTTGGTTTCGTCGAGTCGATTGTTGTGTCCAAGGTAGTTTCCTGTTATACACTGATCTTGAAGTCGTCCAAAACGGTTGTGATGGGTGTTCTTCCTTCACCTCCTCAGTGCTGTTAAAAAAAAAATTAATTTGATATCTATTAGTGTGGCCAAAAAATAGCGAAACATTTTAATTTAAGTTCTTTTGGAATTTTAATAAGAAGCGTTTAATTTTAGAAATGTGATTTTCGATGGCAATACGTCTTACAGAGTAGGTCTTTGCCGTAATAAAACATATTTATTATTAAAATAATGGTTCGGCTCGTGGGGCGCAGTGTGCGTCCAGTTTTTGATCGACATAATCGCCCAAAGAGTCCGTAATGCGGTAGTGCCTGAACTGAAGGATGTTGATAGAGGCGCTGTTTGGTTCCAATAAAACGACGCTACGTACCATAGATCCAATGAAACAATCAATTTATAGATTTGAGTGCATTATCTTGTGTTGCACGCCTGTGTCGTGACCTCCAAAACTGTGCAGCTTAACACCGCTGGACTAATTTTTGTGCGGTTATGTGATGTCGCTTGCTAACGCAGATAAGCCCGAGACGAAAATAATGGCAAACCATTATCTTTGTAATAAAACCAAATCCTTGGTGATAACATTAAATTAAATGCGTATTATTTCTTTTGAAAGCCACAAATACTCTTAAGACCACGACGAGGACTGCGAGTTTCGATGAAGAGAGACAACGTGAAGTTTTTTCGTTATTTTCTAGGGTACCGTTGCCCACCCTGGAACCGCTTTCGCATTACTTCAGGGTGACATTCCATTTTTCTCATAGTGAGATTACATCTCGCCACCTGTGTTCAGGTCCCGCTTTTTCGCTTGTAGTACATTTTCTGCGAACTCCCTTACATTTACCCAGTTTGCTTCGCTTTGCAGCATGATTAAAACAATATTATCTACTCTTAGTTCTCCAGCTGTGTTTTCAAGTCTGATTCTCGCATCTTGCCAGCGAGTGCATTGAAAGTTTGTATCCTCGGCGTTATCTTCGTCAGCATCGTTACAGATGCATGACGGATCTTCAGCTTTCCCCATTTTATACAGGTATTTCCTGAAGTAACCGTGACTAGGCAGCATCTGGGTAATGTAGTAGTCTACTTCCCCGAATTTCCAAGTTGCCCATATTCTGGCCTCTGCTATTATTCTGAGTCCGTCCATAGCTCAGCTCCGTAGAGTAAGATGTTAAGGGTTTGCCGCCATAATAAGCTTCCTTTTTTCTTGAGTTGGCCCTCCTATGTTAGCCATTAGTCTACTAAGCTGGGAAGTGACTTTGGAGGCTTTAACTGCGGCATGCTGGATTTGTGCCCAGTAGCTCCGTCTAGGGTCTAGTCTTACACCCAGATAGTTAACAACTCTTCTTGACCTCAGCGTATCCGCGATTATGTGCAAGTCTATTTCCAGAGGTATGCGATGTATGAGATAACGTGAGTTGGCATTCTCAAGACCATATCTGATAAAGACTTTTCACCATACAGCAAAGATTGGAGGAAAAGTTGGCATGAGAACATACCGAGAGGGGATTACTTAGAAGCTTATGGATTTGATTTGGAAGAGTAAATGAAGTTATTTTGATTACATACATATATGTTCAGGAATGATATTTCAATGCAGCCAGTGAAAGACTGTACGCTGCGTTAGCGACTCTCTTCAAATGGTCGTTAGCTTTGTATTTATTTTCCTCTACACCAAAGCCGAAGGAGGTGCTGATTGTCTTCTCACTTCAGTATTTTACGAAACTGCATATTTTTTGCTGATAACGACAGAAAGTTATGAGATCCATAAAGTACGACTCGGTTGTTGTATGGACCTAGTGCAACCTGCTGCTGTCCACCACACACGCAAATAGTAAAAGCGCCAGAACCACAGTCCGATGCTTAAAACGCCTTTGTCGCTCGCACATTTAACAACTTCGTTATTTATTCTATACAAAACTTGACATAAGCTGCCACAGACTGCCAAAGAGCTCGTCAAGCTTAGCTCTTCGCTGCTTAACTCATGCAGTTTGTGCAAGATTTCAATATTTATTTCTTCTTCCATAGATTTTGAACCCCCCATCCCATCCTGCGGGTGTTCTAAGTTTAATTGAGCGAGTGGTGGCGAGTGTGCGGAAATTCTCGCTTGAGTG
Organism: Ceratitis rosa; assembly: GCA_037013455.1. Lineage (NCBI taxonomy): Eukaryota > Metazoa > Arthropoda > Insecta > Diptera > Tephritidae > Ceratitis > Ceratitis rosa. The sequence continues at coordinate 23,747,613 of JAWMAG010000041.1, read as the reverse complement.
GAGTAACTGCGGTAGTTGCCTTGCGGCATGTTTTATTACACATTTATTCTCGCTGCTTGTTTTGCTTATGTTAAGTTACGTTACGTTATGTTATGCCGTTCATATTTGCAACACATTTTTATGCAACACATATGTATGTATGCATGTATGTAAAATAAATAAATAAACACTGAACTATGAATACAGCGATCCGAGGACCGGCGTTGCTTCCGGAAGAGAGAAGAGAAGAGAGAGAGACTAGCAAAGTGGATATTTACTTTCATTGCAACACATGTTTGAGCAGTGTGAATGTGGCATGCAACACACAAGCGCACTAGAACAAATATACATATAATTATATGTATCTCTCACTGCTTGTATGAATTCGAGCTTCCCTTTAAAGCATGTAAAATTCATGAAGAGATGAAAATCATAACAGACAAAACTCGACGGAACGCGGTCGACGGTGTTGGCGGCGCTGGCACTAACGGTACCATAGTGTTTGGCAAAGAAAGCAAAAGTACGGTGGGGTCTGTAGCATACTTGCCGCATCAGTGGATGGCTCTGCGGCCAAGAAATCCAGCAAAGAATTCATTTACATCTGCTTAGTGGGTGATTTGCGGCAAAGATACCACAGCGTCATCAACATATGCAGGCAGACTTGTCTTTCCACACAGACTTTAACATAAACATATGAGCCGTTATTCGCTACGCTAGAGACGGAGCGGATTTTTCGTTCCGATTTCGAGAGCAAGGAACTTCAACGGGCAATGAAAACAACTCTTACTGTGAGTTCGATTGCTTGACCGAATATGAAAATGTTTCGAAGTTTTGGCTCTGATTTCAGTTCCAGAAAACTGAGTTCTCATCCCAAGTTCTTTATTTCCAGAAGCTTCGAGATCTGAGTTAATTTTGTTCAAAAAGACTACCTTTATAAGAAGAGCTGGAGCCGGTTTCATGAAAGCTTCAAAAAAATCGGTACATTTCCCAGCTCACAAAGGTCAGAGTCTTTGGTTTGAAGTTTGGTATGCTGGTATTTACACCACCTTAAGTTATAGTTTAGTGGCCAATAAAATTATTGATACCTGAGGCAATTTTCTGAAAATTAGGCGGAGCTAGTACATTTTTTCTACCATCCAAAAACTGCGTTCAGCTATCTGAGTGATGTTTTCATTCCCGTCTCTGCGGAAACCTATGTAGAAATTTCGATTTCGTTGCCGGTTCTGATAAATTCCTTCCATATTCCGTAGAAATGTAAATACCAAAGCACTCATACGCCCCGTTGTACTCGTGAAAGCTCTTAGATGCCGGCGGTGGTACGGTGGTGCGATGGTAGCGGTGGCAGCGGTGGCGAGTTGATGATGTTGAAAGCGTGAAACTATAAATTTTCGTTGGATCGCCGGATAAGCGAAAAATAGCGGATGAGGCGAGTGGGATATGGGCAGGCATGAATGGATATGCATGAAATATACATGCTGAAAACACACCCACGTGCAATCCAGCGCTCGTACACACAGCATGTACATATGTATGTATGTAGTTCCATGTGAGCTCGCATGCCTTAGTGCCTATGCGGTTAAGACGATAGTGTTAGGCGATAGTGTTTGGAGCTCACGCCCACTCCGCCAATCAACGACTCCACCAAATGCGGTTACTGCGGTAGTGCAAGTGTTTATGTTTATTTGTTTGTTATTTGTATTATTTGTTTGTGTGTGTGTGTGCGTAAGTGTTATTGTGAGTGTTGGCGCTTTACCGGCTACCAGTATGCCAGCGAGTTGTTGCATATGAAATTATGCCAAAAAATTTTGCTGATGCGGTTAGATTGTGGTGCTACCACCAGGTAGTCTGACCGCCCGTACGACCTTCCAACTTGCCGACCATCAAACCATACTAAACGAAGAACTCTGTACGGCTAGCGGGGTGGGGGAAATGAACTAAACTAACCGACAGCTTCTGCCGCTGCCAGCACCGATTTTACTATGCGTTCTCACTCGCTCCAAAAAGCCGCCAGAGTCGTAGCAGATTTCATGCTCTGTTATTATTATGTCCATGGACGTTCGGTTTGTTGTTTGTTGTTGCTAGCAGATGTCTTCACACATTGGCATCGTTACTTGTTTGCTGCTGCTTGCGCTTCTTGAATCTACAGCTCCATTGGGGATCTGCATACGTTAGTGATTGTTGTTCGAAAAATTTTCCGTTTACTTTGCGCTATCCCTGTGAGCGGTCTCCGAGCTCTATTCAGAAACTACAGACATGCATACTAGATGCGAGCTCACAAAACAAGCACTCGCATACATTATTTTTTTTACCGAGCTCAAGCTGTTTGAAGTGGGTCGCTTGATTTCCTCCCCCTTCCAGTTTCTACGCTCTATCGTAGTCCCCACCTTCTGTGCACGGGTGCGTGTGTGTGACGTGTGCATGTCAAGTGATTCATTTTCCTTTATGCCCAAACCTCGGTGCGCCGCTGTGCCTCTCGGCTGCTGTCTCCGCTCTGCTGGCACTTTTCAAAGTTCAAACAGCATAAAGAATATTCTTTAAACAAAATACAAATTCTTACAACTTTTCACATCATTTTTCTTTACTATTCTCATGTGTGTGTCTATCTTTGGCCCTTAATGTCGGTTTGCACTCGGTGCTCTTTGTGTGTGAATGTGGTTCTGTTGGCTCGCCTGCGGTGTTCGGCTATGTCCTGGTTGACTTTGTGTTTGAAAATAAAAAGCTAATGTAGAAATGTCTTGAACGCATTGCAACGGAAGGAACATAAATAGTTATGTCAAATGATCGACTGTCTTAAGGGCAAATGAGTCGGTTGGCTCAAGGCAATCTTGTGCACTGTGGGAGGGGAGAAGTAGAGGTCTAAGTCAAGTCGAAAACTGTTTAAACTGTCGTTTCGAGAAGCTTGCTCCAATACGTCGGATAAATGAGGAGAAAGAAAAAATGTGGACGACTGTCTTAACCCTAGGCAGTCTCACCTTAGTCTTACTTACAATCTCGTTCTCTATTTAACATATTTCTACACTAGCCTAAGTTTCAAATATAATCATGGAAGCTACCTCAGCCTACAAGGGTCTCATTCTTCATACTCACTTTAAATTAGGTGCAGTCTCAATTTCAGCCACAACCTTTGGAGTTCAATTTATTCTTTAAAATCAATCCCTTGCTCAGCGGAAGTGCATATCGGTCTGTCGCAATCTCGGGTGTCTAAGTTAAAATTTTAGAATCAGCTTTAATATTTTAATTATATTCTACGTCCAGGTTCTGATATAAATTTCAGTCTCTCCCCTGGGGGTGTTTGCTATGCTCCAATGGGTGTCCTACACATTATCTCTCAGTTTTCGTTTAGTTTTATTTAAACTCAATATCTCAACAGACCCAGTCTAAGTAGGTATGAGTCTCAGCATCAGTTTGCTGTATGCTTCTGTCAGAGTTTCAGAGTTAGGCTCCAGCTCTATCTTGAGCTTTATGACTTTGTTAGGATCGTTCTCTGCATCTAACCTGAACTGAGTTTCACCGTCTGTTTTTTAAGCAAAGTCTAACGCAGGCTCAGTGTTGGGATTTCTCCTTTTGTTATGCCAAATTTAGTTTGAAGCTTCTCCTTTGGTTATCTCAGTAGAATGTGAAGACTTCTTCTGAGCCAAAAACTATCCTTTAACCAGCTTTCAAAGTGGCGATTACTGGTTGAGAAACTATTGAGAAAATAATTTTCTCTCAATATTACTTCAATTTAATACTTTCCAGTACCATGAATTGCGTTAGTACGTGGAATTAGTAGTTTTTGAAACTTACTGTGTATTAGATTTTGCCATTTTTAATTCGTCCAACGTTAACCTAGCCCACTTTGTATTATTTTATTTACTGCCGTCTCATATATTTCTCTTTATTTCTTTTGCTTTTTTAGTTTCTCTTCCTCGATTACAGTTTTCATACTTCATGTTGATGGCTTTATTTGGCTTTTGCGAATATTTCACAGGACAACAATTCATCTTAATTCAAAGTGCCCAACCCATGTGCTGCTCTGCTGCCTTGGTGTCCGGCCTCTCATGTTGTACGCGTCACTTTAATCTCAGCGGCAGTTTGTTGTGCGCTACAAGATACCCAACCAACTTATGGGCTTACTATATTTCTTTATTTTTCATTTTCATTTTTTGTATATATATTTGATAGAGTGACACGTTGTCTTTATCGCTGGTTGCCGGTCGCCTTGGAGGATTTAAGTTTTTGCAATAGATCTGAGTAAGTGCAACGGCATGGGTGTGTTTGCGCCACTGACCATTTAACCTCACTTGCTTTGCTCGCCGCCGTATGATTTTACGCTTGTTTCAGCATAAAAACGTCAAGCGGCCTATAATGTCCCCTGGGTGGGTGTTTTGCAGTGCGGTGAGGCGGCTAAAAGCACTTAGATTTACTTGTAGACATCGAGCACGGCCGGTTGTCCGTTCGTTCGTTCGTCCGTTTTTACGCTCGCTCAGTCTCGCACCAAAGGAGTTTTATAAACAACAAACATGACGTAGCATGTCAAGTTGGATATCCCAATATGCATGTCCTTTCGTGCTTAGACTACCAGAACTACATAAAACGCTTTTGTAGAGCGGGGGGAGGCATGCGGCGGACGGCTAACAAAGATTGCGTGCTGTAGGCATAAAAGTCCACCGGCCGGTTGTCCGTTCAGTGCCTCGGCGGATTTACACATGTCATAGTGATGTTGTTTGATGTTGTTGTTTGTTGCTTCCTCGGACAATGTTTGCAAAGCAATTCGTGTACTGAGTCTTGTTTTTTCTTTATTTTTGTTGTTTTGTTTTTTTTTTAGCTGTTTTGCTATAGCAAACTCGCGTTAGCTCGTTCTGCCTGCTGTGCTTTGCTGTTGAAAAACTTTTCATTCAACAATGTTGCCATATTTATTTTGCAATTCTTGTTGTTTTCCTTCAAAGTAATTGTTGTGTTGTTTTGGCGTTTTGCTCGTAAGTGATGTTTGTAGTTGTATTTGTTGTTGTGTGCATAAATGCCTGCTGTTCCGCAGTGTTTTGTTAGCTCCAGCTGCGCGCTCAACAGGACATGGTCAGCAAAGTGACGCCACTCAAAACAGTTTCGCTCGGAAGTAGAAAGGAGAGCTCTTCAGTTCCGTGGAATGAAGTGGGCCTGTTTTTTATGGGATAGGCGGGATATCCAACCCAAAACTTTCATGTTTGGAAAAGTTGACGTGAGGTAAGTATCTGATATCATAGAGAATACGAGTTCGATTACCCTCAGAGAGTTAACTGAAATTTTCGCATAAAGAGACAAAAAGTCTACACAGTGTTTTCGCTGGATTAAAAAATGTGTGAAAGCAGCATCAGACGAAAACAGATGAAAATCGCATTTCTAGGACTTTATGCGAAGGTCCAAGTAGTCGTTGGAACCAAAACTACGGTGAATGAAACGGAAGCAATTTAAGGATACCAGTTTTGGAGAATCTTTAAAGAGTTAAGTGTATTCATGACTTTTTGGCAGCAGTGTTTTGGTCTGTGGCTTTAAGAAACCAGACAAATTTTGCTTCATTTGGGGGACAACATGAAAATATCACACTCAGCCGAAATTCGCTGCGTGGCTATGAAACAACGGTCCAAAACATCATTTGAACATTTGTAAAAGAGATTAAATGTGTTCACTCATCCCTCCACCAACAACAACAACCGGCGGCAACAAATCGAACATCATTATTGACACTACACGAGCATAGCCGCTACAACTGCTCACACTCCCACTACCCCACAGGCATATCAAACAGGATGTGCCCGCGGTGTCTCATGTCATGAGCTACGAGCTCTGCGGACCTCCACCTCCAAACCAGCGCCTGAGCGGCTATACATATGTGACTCATCGCAGGCCATCACTATGGCACACACGTGCACATCAATCACTCTCATCAGTGACACATGTAATCTTAAATAAATAAAACATGTTTTGCGCGCGCCACTTTTGGCAATAACTAATGAAAATAAAATGCTTTTCACAAAATTCTAAAGTGGAAATGTAGCCGTGAAATACATAAAAAAAACCAAATAATGATGGAAAAAATTCAAAGGATCGAAAGCCGCGTACAGTGTGCTGTTAGAAATAAGCTGAAAGAAAAAATAAGGAAAGCAGAGCAAATCAAATGGAAACCCGTAAAACAAATCAACGGAAATCTGTAGTGTATATTTTCCAAGAATCTAAAATCCAATTTCGTGCTTCGCATAGTGATACCTTTCCTTCCGCTTCCTGCCAGACACTCGACTCGACTCGCTTCAGAGTGGAATTTTTTGTTCCTGTCAGCCAATTGGTTTCGATGACTGCCTGTGTAAACAGCGAGCACGAGTGTGGGGGAGAGCGGCAGCGCAACTATTTTTATCCCATATAAGTATGTACGATACATATATACATATACATACACATGGGTTTGTAATTATTTGTATTTGCAAAATTTTTTATGCGGTCATCTAGGCATTTATGAGCTTGTATCCGCTCCAAATTGGCTGAAAGCTAGTAAAGCACACAAAAAGCTGCTTAACGTGCAAGGAATTTCGGACCTTTATCTAATACTTAATTTTTTTGTAGGAATTTTTGGAATTTATTTATTTACTTTAGTGAAAATAACAAATGTTCATAAAAGATAAAAAGAATGAGAGTTGGAGTTGAATTGGAGGTGGAGGTGGTTAACCTGCCGCTGATGGAGACTTGATGGAGAAGCGCAAGTATTTCTTCGGTGCTACTTTCATTAGGTAAACACGAAACAGTGTCCGTTGTTTATAAATATATAATTAAATCCATCCATGTGTATATACAGCCTTGGCTAAAAGTATTAGGCACCCCACTAAAATACAAGTATTCTCAAATGTGAATATCAAAGTTACCACTTCTTTTTGTAAATGTCTTACATGGGTGTTTAACTGATTAAACGAATAAATTGTGTAATATGAAAAGTCATAGCACTCTGGGTAAGCTAAACCTAAAAATTGTAAATTTTAAGAAATTCATAAAATATTTTTCGCATTTAAAATTTGAAAGTGAAAGTGTAAATTACATTTAGTGAAAAGTTACCAATATTATAAAAACAGTTCATATTTACCGAAATGCCTAAAAAAAGGGAAATTAGTTACGATGATAGAGTTAGAATTCAAGTTCTAAGTGAAGAAGGTAAGTCTCAGGTTGAGTTGGCCAATTTGGTCGGATGTTCGCGGTGCGCGGTCCAATGTGCTATCAGGCGATTTGTGGAGACGAAATCCCACAATAATAAATCAAAAAGTGGAAGAAAGCGTCTAACCAGTAAACGAGAAGACCGAATACTTATACGCGAGTATCTCAAGGATCGCAAAAAATCTTCTTCTGCCCTTGCAGCTGCCTTTTCGGATGAATTTAGTAAACCAGTTAGTGCTCGAACAGCTAGAAGAAGACCTCTGGAAGCAGTTTTAAAAGGATGTGAAGACCGAAAGAAGTCGTGGCTCTCAGAAAAGAATAGGAAAAATTGTTTGGAATGGGCTCACCGATACCAACATTTCATGGAAGAAGATTGGTTGAATGTTCTGTGGTCTGATGAATAAAACTTCGAGGTAAGCTTAGTTAAGATCGTCTTAAAGTATTAACAGCCATAGCTTCTTACCCTAAAGCAATTTTGAAGACAATACAAATCTTGTGAAAACATTATTTTTCCTTTTCTACAGATATTTGGAACACCTGGTGTGACATTCGTGAGGCGACAGGTTGGGGAAGAATATCATCCAGATTGTGTGGTACCCACTGTTAAGCATGGAAGAGGCAGAATTATGATCTGGTGCTGCATGGCTGCTGATGGTGTCGGCGAAATGTTCGTTTTCGAGGATCGCATGGACAGTCAAAAGTACATAAATGCAATAGAAGCTCTTCCTCTGCCTTCGTTAACGAGCATTTTCGGCGATAAGTGCGGACTAATGTGCAAAGCTTGTACGCAGTATGCCTAAGAGAATTGCTGCCGTTATTAAATCGGAGGGTGGACCTACTAAATATTAATGTTATTATCACTAATTCATTGTATTTTCACTGTTTTACTAATAAAACTTCATTACTTTATGGTACTTGTTAAAACAAAACATTCAGTAAGTAGTGGGGTGCCTAATACTTTTGGCCAAGGCTGTATACATACATATATATACGAGTATATATAAACAGATAATACGCTTTTGTTGACGTCCAGTGCGTCTTATGAGAAAGTGCCACAATATGCCGTTGAGAAATTGAGTTTGGTTCACCAAGAAATGTGTGAAAGCTTAAAAGCTTCAATAAACGTAGAGCTTTCCAGACTTGCATTATATAAAGCTTTTGCTCCAAAAATGAAAGCTTAACAATTTGTATTTGATACAAATTTCAAGCTCCAAAGAGTGAAAACTTTTCAATTTGCATTATATAAATGTTTTTCTTTTTTCTACTAAATGATTTTTTATCAAAAAGCTTTTATATTATAAAAATACAAAGCCTACCTAATAAAATCACTTTTTGCGGCTTTGAACTTTTATGTTCCTTATATTTTAACATAAGAAGTGAAGGCAAAGCTTTAATAACTTTTTTTAATTTTTGGAACTTTTGAAAGTCTATACTTTAGTGAAAGCTTCGAAAACATAAATATTTTAATTTTTTAACTAAAAGATGGATGTTCAGAAGTTTTTTTGAAAGTTTTTTTGAAAGTTTTTTAAAGAGCTTTTGATTTATTGAAGTAATTTGCGAATATAGCTTTACGACAAACCCATGCCGAGGTTGAATAAATGATGACCAAAGTGCAACTTATCCAACCCAAAATTGACCAGAATAGTAGGGGAGTTATACTTAAGTTATCAATGATTACAATACGAGAGAAACATTATAAGAAAATTATTAATTTTTCGAGTGACTTAGAATGTCTTCAACTGTAGCAGAGTGCAAAGCATCATATATTTGGACACATAGAACTATCTGAAAGCGGATATTTGTGATGTATTTTGAAAGAAAAGCTAAACAGATTACTCCAACAAGCAATCGATATCTCCATACAGAAGAACTAGAAGAGAGCAAACGATGGAGTGACTTCTGGTCTGATTTTCCCCCGGGAAGATTATCTAAAGAAGACACAGGAAAACTACCTTCAACAAAATTGAGAGATAATGTTTTCAGTAATGCGGCACACAAAGTCCACTACTGCAGTTGTTAAGGATTGAAAAAGCACTATTAGAGTAAAATAAACGAGCAGGATATTGTAAGCCTAAATGTAGGCAACGTTTATATGTCAAAAGAATTCAGCCTAGATATTCAAGGAAAAATAATCATTTTGTACATACATAATTATTTATATGCATATATATTTTGTTTTTTTTTTTCAAATACAATCTATTCATAAATTTACAGTTAATTTTATTTTGGTGGTTTCTTTTTTTCTTTTTCAATAACCACATATGCGCAATCTCTGGGGATATGCCTCATAAAAAACATATATTTTTTTCTAAAAATAACCCAAAAACATGTACGCACAACAACATAATTTCTCGATAATAAATATAAGAGGAAGTAATATACTTGTAGTGCGTACTAATGGCAGGGGGAGAGACCAAGAGGGAGAGAACATTTCCCAACATGACCGTTTCCTTTAAGGTTTTTTCTGAATTTACATTGTTTTCTTTTGCTTTTGCATTTTTTGTGTGTGTTATTTATTTTCAAAATAAACAAAAAAAAAATAGAAGAAATCCAAAGAGTAGGAACTAAATTCGTTGGGTTGGCAGGACCTTCTCCACCCTTGAAACGAGAGTTGTGTTCGCATTCATTTTGTTGGCATACGAATTAGTGTCACAATCTTACAACTAACAAAACATGTACCAAAAACAAAAACAAAAACAACAATAATAACAATAACACTAAAAAACAACGAGTATAATAATAAACAGTACAATCGAAAAAGATAAGCGATGAACAGCGAAAACAAAAAAAATAAATAAATAAAAACAAGAAGGAAAAACCAAACAACTTTTTCTTTACTTTTTTCCTGCAAATAAAATTCAGCATTCAATAAATTGTACTTCTTTTCCCAGTTCGCTTGTCTCATATTTAATTTTTGTTTATTTACGTACGAATAATCGTGGAATGGCAACGGTTTTTCATTATTCAAACCTTGGATGGACATCCAGCAAGGAAATCGGTTGGCAGCAGGCTCCTCATATTCACTAAAGGGAGTATGTACTCGTATATACACGTATGTATGTCTGCTTTTTGGTTGGTAGTAAAGTGAATGACACAGAATAGTAGAGTAAAGGGACAGCAGCATGAAAATTGGGTGAAAAATGTGACAAATGCGTAAACAATTTTTCCTTTTTAATATTTCCATTTTCATTCATACCATTTTATTCCATATTTTCCTTGTTCCCTTCGCTCACTTTAAAGTACTTTATATTGACTTTGTCGCTTGTTTATAAGCATATAAATTCAAAAGTCTGCAAAAGAAATGCTTTGGAAGGACGAAAAAGGTAAGAGTAAGCAAATACTGGCAACAAGAGAAAATAAGAAATATTAAAAAAAAAAAAAAAATATGGAAAAATGCGTAAAGCATGAAATTTTTATAAATATAGTATATGACTAGGATCTTGTTTATTAGCGAATAAGATTTGGAATGAGTTTGAAGCGCCGAAAACAACTTTTTTGGGCTTTCTAATAGTCTTTATGCCCTACATAAAGGATGTTAAAATAATTTTAAGCCAGCAAGTAGGTGCTTACATAGTGATTTTTACCTTATAACAGCTTATTTTGTTGTTTTCTTGTAACGACTATAAAAAATTCTTATAACTGAACAATCAGTTGTTTGGGTGCTACAACTTAAAGACCGCCGATCTCATTTATTTTCACTGGCACTATTTTAATAAAAAGTTTCAGCACAGCATACAAAATCTAACGTTCTCAGCTGCCTATTTGAGAGAATTCTGAACGAAAATATCATTTTTGAACGGTTAATTGTATAGCAGCTATATTATATAATAAGCCGATTTTTAAAATTTTTACTAAAAAAGTTATACTCGTAATACATATGCCGCACAACAAATTTAACCTTCTCAGCTGCTTGCCAAAGCAGTTAAAAAACGCTAAATTTCATTTTTGAACTATATTTCCTATGGGCGCTATATGTTGTAGTAGGGGAATTTGGAAAATTTTTCTGGTCAAACTTTTTCAGTTATGAGTAAACGGCATGCAGAATTTCAAGTTCATAGTGGCTTCTTTTCGGAAGATTTAAATGAAAATTACATTTTCGAACGCAAAAACGCATTTTTGAATATTCAAATGTGAATTATTGAAGTAATTTCTCTTCATATAAGGTATAAAATAAAAGCGGTTGTTTTTTAGATAGGAAGGGTTCTGCTTTAAATAAATAATTTTTTGCTTGATAAAAAGGACGTTGTACTGATGAGAAGCGTACGAAGCTTGCGAAGCAGCTGTGTGAAAAAACGCTACGCAAAAAATTCGCTTAACCTTTCAGCTTATTTATGCGCCTATTCGTCAGTATTTTTGAGTTGCTTGAAGGTTGGGGGTTTTCATTATGAAAATTTTACTTGAAAATATGCTAAAAGTTTTGAGTAGAAATGTAAGCCGCAAATATGTTAGAGTATTTATTGGCTGAGTTATTTGGCTAAGCGGCAGCGTCACGAATTTTCCAAAACCCTTTTTCCTTTGCTGGCTGCGAAACGAATTTACTTTATGAGTTTACAAATTTGTAATTTGAATTTTTTTTTCGGTCATTACTCGTAATGATAATAGCTGAAAATGGGTCGCAAAAACTAAGTCATATTTAAAATGAATAAATTATTTATATAGAAAAAAGTGAATTATGCAAAAAGATTAAAGAGGGTTAAATTAAATTGTTTTCAAATTAAAAGCCTTTTTTGTAATAGTGAAAGCGTTTTGGGGGTATGAAAGCGCGATATTTGTTGGTAATCGAGTTTTAAAAATTATTTGTGTTAATTTCTCAGCATACATTAGGACCAGAAAGTTTCCGGAAATTGTTATTTTTTTCGATATTCGCGGTTTGTTTCATCATTAATTCGTTCCAAAGGTACAGGCGGTCAATAAAGAGTATTGATTGAGCGTTTTGAGGCCAATAATTTCCGGAAACTTCCATAACGACAATGCGTCATCCCACCGAGCTGTAGTTGTGAACGATTTTAAGACCAAAAAACTCGTTCAATACCATCGATCAGACACCGTATTCACCGGATTTGGCCCTATGCTACTTTTTATGGTTTCCAAAACTTAAGTTACCACTCCGTGGAACTTGTTTCGACTCGATTGAGGCCGTAAAAGAAAATGCGCAGTAGGAACTGAGGTCGACTGATTTTCAAACTTGTTTGACAGACCGCGCTCATTTTTGGTATAGTAATTAAGGACAGTGGTCTGGTGCTTCAAGAGTAGAGGTTTTTGTTTGCTTTGTATCTACCTAATACCAACTTAACAAAAAAAAAAAAAAAAAAAAAAAATGCTGGAAAATATTCAGCGCGGGGATTTAAATGATAATTTCCGGAAATCTTCTGGTCTTAAGTACACATACCACTTTATTACTGGTTTAGATAATATTTACCATAAATATTGACTTATAAGAAATCAAAAGCTTTTTCTTTGCTTTAAACCCATTTTTTTAACTTATTTATGACAACATAATTTCTTTTTATTTTTTTTACATTTTTTTTTACCCTAAATATGCACAAAAAAATTAATACAATTTATCTTCCAACTTTCCAAATTACATAGCTCACTTAAATGTAGTTCACTTTTGATCTATTTGTCCATCGTAAATCTCAAGGTCGGCCATTAACGAAATTAAATTGCGTAAATACATCCGATAAACATAAAAATAATACAATCCATAGCTAAAATCAACAATAAATGTGTATTGTGTTTATCCTTTTCCCCCCCCCTCTCCATACAAAAACTTTATTATTCATGTGATATATGTATGTATTCCACTTTCATTATAAACATCGTCAATTCCCTCAAATGCCATAATTTTTTTTTTGTTCTTTTTTTTTTGTTTTTTCGCAATAAACTTACAAAAATTCATACAATATTTCACTTTTGAATAGTTTAATATATCATTTTATAGCTGCCCATTACAAATTGACGAATGTTTCGTTTCGTTGTTGTTGCTACGAAGCTTGCCAAATGCGTTGAAGGAGAACCAAAAGTTGTAAACTAAAAACTTCAATCAAAATGTTGTTTGTATTTTTTTTCTTTTCTCTTCGATAAATCAGCAAAATCAAAAGAGATATTAAAAATTGTTGATATATTGACAAGAAGTCGTTAAAAAGTAGTGAAATTCCAATGAAGTGCAACAACAAGAGCAAAAATTTGAGTTCCAAAAGGCAGTAGTTGTGGTAGTTTTGAAGAGACGCGTACAGAATGACTGGTTTATTGGTCAGTAGTGATGGAAATCTTAAATCTGCTAAAATATATCGCAGTGAAGGAGAAGACAGGTAGAGAGAGACAGAGCAAGAGGAAGAGATAGGCAGGCAGAGAGAGTTATGTAGAGAGGAGCCACTGTTGACAGTTGTGAGGTTCCGAACAGGTTTATACTCTTGAGGGTAAGTAAGGCCACTAGCGGAAATATGAGCCTGAATATTCAATATCTGCTTTTAGAGATTCACACCGACGATGAAATTTTTTTTTTTTTCAGAATTAATCCTTTGCGTGCAGGTACTAGTTCTTAACTAGAATACTACTAGTTTGCAAACTAGTTTATCTTTCATAATTTTTTTATGCTAACGACTAAAGTTTTCAAAAGGCCATGCTCTGCGAAAAGTCAATTGTCCGATTATGCATCAGATTTATACTAGTTAAATACTAGTTCTTTATGACTGTTGAATTATATGCTTCACTGTTTGCAAAAAAAAAAAATGTTACAACGAGATAAAGAGCATGAAACGCCTGAATGTGTCCATCAAAATCTCTTTTTCAGAGGTCGTTCTTAGTGTAAATTAGCGTAATCTTAAACGAAATGACTTCTTTGACTCTCGACGAACTGAAGTATTGTAAAAAGATTAAACAACACAGAGAAGGATTTGAAGTTGTAGTGGTTCGGATTGAACCGCTTAGTCTTTTATGAATTCCCTTCCTTGTTAAGAATAAGAAGAATTGAAAAAACTCTTCTTATTTTGTAGAAAGCAATGAACTCTCAAGACTACGATTCATCTCTAAAAAAAATACGCATTCCTCTTGAGTGTTCTCTCTTCACAGCTTCTCATTCTTCATTTCTTCATATTTCCAATTACTTATATATATTTCCCTAACCATTTCTCTTCTGTACTTGTTGTGGGTTTTCCTATGTTATCCTATTTAATTTGACTCCAAACAGCAACATGAAGCGACAAATTTCAAAGAATTTCCACTTTTTTTTGTTACCTTTCTTTCTCCACAATATTGCCGCTGCTATTCTTCCTGCTCTGAGTGTGTCTAGCTGTGTGCGCTGTGCTGTGAGCCGCCAAGCCGCGTGTGAATCGCTAAAGTTTTTGACTGTTTTGTTCGCGGGCATCATAAATAATGCATTATCGACGACATCTCATTTGCGCGTGAGTTCAGCGGACGGAGATGGGTAGTACCTCAGGACCTATTCACACTAACTCCTACCATTCCCTGCGATCCCTGTGTGGCGTGTGGCGCAAGTTATGGCAGCCATAAGATGTTAGAGTACAGTGAAGTCTAATTGTATGTACGTACATACAAATGTGCGAATGTATGTATGTTGTACGCATGCATGATTGTACAGATATTTTCACTGCGACAACAAACGGCAAGAGTCGCTTAATCATGTCTCAGTACGTAGAAAAATGTAACCCACATACTATTATAGTAATGCATATATATACTCGTATGCTCACAAGCCCTGCAGGAGCTTTTTTGGCGGCACATTTTAAGGCTTTTATTTGATCCGGAAGTTTTTGAAAGCCCATTTGTGTAGCTTTTTTTCGTATAAATCTCCATACACACAGAAAATAATGATAGAAACCCTCACATTTAAGCCCCTTTCCCTGGTGGAAGCTTTGAAGCTCGCTTATACAATTTTCTGATATTAATTTATTGCAAGCTGTGGTAACCTTTCAACATATAAAGTTATAATGATAGAAAATCATCGTAGGCATTATTTTTTAAAAGTTTCACTTAAAAAAGCCGTCGAAATCAGTTTATGTTTCCATAAGCAAGCTCCTCACAACATTTCGAGAACTATAAAGGAGCTTTTCACACATACTATGTTGCCTTTTAATATGAAAGAACATTTTTACCATTATCACATTTAAGCTATTTTTTTGTGAAAGCTTTAAAGGTTACTACAAACTTTTCAGTTATCCATTTGTCGAAAGCACCAAAAATGTTGATGGCTAACCCTACATGCAGAAAGTTATGATTTAGGAAAATCAATTTATACCGAACCACTCTTTTGAAGCTTTCACTTAAAAAAGCCGTTGAAAGCAGTTTATGTTTCCATAAGCAAGCTCCTCGAAACATTTCGAGAACTATAAAGAGCTTTTCGCAAATACTATATTACGTTATGCTGAAAGAACAATTTTACCTGTAACACATGTAAGCTATTTCATAACAAACTTTGCAGATATCCGTTTCTCGAAAGCACCAAAAATGTTGATAGCTACACCTCCATGCAGAAAGCCATGATTTAGGAAAATCTGTACATATCAAATCACTCTTTTGAAGCTTTCACTTAAAAAAGCCGTTGAAAGCAGTTTATCTAGCAATAACAACGTTCTTGAGAACAGCTATTATATGGTATGTATTTCACGCTATCTTTGTTGCTGAAAGTTTTAAATCTCACTACAAACTTTTTAGTTATTTATTTGTCGAAAGCTTAGAGCGTAAAGCTTTCACCTCTCCAGTTCCAGCTTTTCACCTCTCCAGCTGTCTCTTAACTTCCCTACAGGGTACCTTCCGTGTACAACCAAATTTGCATGTGTCAAAGGGAAGTGGGTGGCAGCAAGTGACAGCCGGGAACCTTGCTGCGCTTGGCAGCACGAACGCGTTACTCGCTGACTTCTTTCGATGCGTCTCAGCGGTGGCTGGAGTACGACAATACTATGTATGAGTGTACTTAATTTGCATAACATAGCAGCGGTAAAGCAACAATAAATTACAAATATAATAAAAGCAATAACAAAAACAACAACAGACGATGGTAGTAACAACATTTATACTCGTATAAGGAACAGCATGAAGTTATGGCAACAGTTTGATTTAGTAATTTATTTGTACGCCAAAATGAACTTTTGATTGATTAATTTTCTTCTGTCTTTCATTTTTATTGCTCATTTTTCTTAGTCTAAGTCCTCCTATTCAATTACAATATGCACGTTCAGCATTTTGCTGCTCACAAAGTTATTATTATGTATATTTGATGGCTTAATCATTGAAGTCGTTAAAGAGTGAGCAGCGGTTGTGAAGTGTTGGAAATTCCATAAATAAATTTTGATGGATATTCTCATAATTGGAGGAGAGGTAAAAGAAAAAAAATGAAAATTATTCAAAATAGTAATATTCAAAATTTAATTAGATTTCTCCTACTTTCCAGGAGTTGTCTCTTGGAGTAAAATTATCACTGTTATACGAGTATGGTACCTCGACTCATCTGAGCTGAAATGATATTATTCTTGCTTTCAACATTTATCTGCCTTGATAATCTCAATCTTTACGATTTTCAGTTGTTGTCGCTCTGAGAACTTCACATGTATTCGAGAACTTGCCCCGCGTCGGATGATCTAGTCAAGCAAGTTTTTCAACGGAGTGGAGATCTTCCTCTTCCTTTGCTTCCACCAACGGTTACTGCGTTGAATACTTTGGGAGATTGAGTATTATTCAAAGCTTAAAATATTATTGGTGCCAATGCTGGTTCTACAATAGATAGGTGAAAATATCTAAGATTTCGAGTGCCGAAGGCATTGATGAGATATTTCGTCTTGTGCTCATTTATTATCAAATATCTTCGCCTCCTTATTCAGACGAAGCTAATGTCATTGTTCATCGTTAGTTTATACAACGGTGAAAGTTTTGCCTGATATTAAACTCAGCTAAAGCGGTATAGAGGCTGCCCCTCGTGGTAAAGTCGAAGGTAGCTTTAAAATCAATGAAATGGTGGTGTGTGTCGAATATATTCCAACGGGTCTTAACCAAGATTCGACGCATGGTGAATATCAAGTCAATGGAGGATTAATTACATAATATATAATGACACAATGGTAAGATCTAATCAATTTATTGACGGTGTTGTTTAATCTCTCACACAAAAGGTTCGATAGGATTTTATACTATAAGTGGTATTGAGGAGCCTTAACATAGGGTAACTGACGAGGAGCATCGACCATTGGTTTGCGCAGAGGACACTTAGGTTTCAGTTGTGGGCATGCAGTTTGTCAAAATGTCAATTATCGGAGCATGCATCAGCAATATATTAGTAAAATACCAGTTCACTCTGAAGTACTCAGCTACCATTTTGGTTGCAAAAATAATAAAAATTTCACTTACAATAAATAAATGATGAACTGTTGCATATTTGCAGCATATATTGTGAGCTGTTTTAACTTCCTGCTTTGAAACCAATTCTGAACTACTACTTTAATATACTAGTGCCTATTTTCACTGCATGGTTCTTACACTTTGCCGCCGAAAGAGTTGCGCATTTTATTTGTTTACTCAATCTTTTTCTGTTTTAAATTACAACAGCTGCTGTTTGATTTATTTTCCTCCCTCGTAATTTTGTAATGCTCAAACCAAGGCACACACACACACACACACATGCTGTGAATAAAATAAATTCACAATGTAAATTTTTATTAGTTTAAGGCATAATAAGAATCTAAAAATTGATTAAACGCATTATTCGGCTAAAGAAAATATTTTCACAGCTTGATGAATTAATTATCAAAAACGAAATGGGCACTTGAGGGTGGTTTCTATTCTACTTTTCATCAATATTTGCTGGCATTTGTTTACATTTGCTCTGAGCATTGCTCCGCTGTGCACCGAAAAATTTGTTAAGCAAATTAATTATTAATAAATGTTTCAGGCTTTCTCAAGGTACATAGGTATGTATGTATGTACATAAGTTAAAGTTAAGGATGTTTTTTCTTTTTTGGTATTCTTCACTACAATGTCTGAGGTGTGAAAAAAGCCGGAAAGTTTTCATATGCCTTTTGAATTCTAAAATCAAATGGAAAATGTTTTTCGCGAAACCTGCGGGGTCCTATATAAACGTCGTACACGCCGAACGGCAATCGAGTCGCCACTGATACTACCGTAGTAATACGAGTATGCATCGATCATCAGAGTTTTTTGAAGTCGCCACAATTTCTTGCAGGATTTTTGAGTTTTTTTTTTACTTTTATTTTCTATTCTGCAGATGTTGCTCATACTTTGCATAGTTAAGTCGGCTTTCTTTTTGAATTCTTATTTGGTATAATTGTACTAGAGCTTTTAGAAAGCTATAATTTCAATCGCGTTTTCGAGAGAGTATACTTTTAAAAAGTAAATTGAGGAATGTTTTTCAGTGGGGTTAAATTTTCCCAAACCCACCGGAGGAATTTTTTTTCTCATTTTCGCTCCTTTCCAAGCACATAAGACTACCCAGAGCACGACCAGAAGTCGTAAACTTCTTGAGTCATATTTAAAAGAATTGTTTCTGGCCACTCTCAGATAAATGGCAGCCAAAAACTTACCTCACTTGCCTGAACTTTTAAGCACGGCCCCATCCTACCCAGAAGAATGTCAAGATCTGTACGAAAACTCCGACTTGAAATCTATTACTGTTTGTTGGTGTATTCGTGCTTCAAGCTAATTCAAACTTCTAGACCTTCCTAAGCAAAAATCTTAAAATAATCATAAACGTAAGACTTGAGAAAATTTTCTTTGAACGCCATACAAAAGCCTATAAAAAGGTCATTGATAACGGAGTGTAAATAAAGCATACTAAAAAGCGTTTAAAGATATAGATGAAATTACAAAAGTTTTCTTTAATAGGCTCATAACATGCTATGGAACGAATAAAGACAAACAAAGACAAGGAAAAAACGAAACAAACAGAACAAAACATAAAAACATTTGGATGAGCACCAAAAACTATCAAACAATAGACTAAAACAGAGAGGGTGTGGATGTAAACTGAAAAAAAAACTCCAAAAGAAAAAGAAAAAAGAAAAATTTTGTGTAATAAAAATAAAAAAAAAAACAATAAAATAACTGACTGACAGCAATTACCATTGCGATATGCCAAACACTGGACGAGAGAGTGTGAGGGAGAGAGCGATTGAGGGAGAGTGAGTGTAGGCAGTGTGACTTCGTTGGAGCATTGCAGAAGGAAATATCCATTTGTGAACCGCAATGCAATAATGAATTTCATAATGATGATGGCGATTGACGATTGACGACTACCATCACGACGACCAGTGCCAACGACGCTGACAAACAATAATGCCGACACATTATACGCTGACGATTGACAACTGTCGCCTTGGGACTGAGCCAGTTAGTAGCGGTCGAGCGCCATAAGCATTTAAATTTGGCTTAAAGCTTGAGTTTGAGTTGAGAAAAAGTATTTTTGAGAACGACTCCAAGAAAAATTCACCAAAAATTGGGACGATTTAATAAAACAGTTAATGAAAGAACAGTTTTATAATATAAAAAAATTATTAAAGGTTAGAGGAAAATTTTTAAATGATACGGTATGCTCTTGAGAACATAATGTATTTTGAATCATAAGTTTCTAAACATGGCATTAATTAATGTTTGAGCAAAAAAACTAAAACTTTCTCAACTTAAGAACAGAATGAAATTTAAGTATATGTTTTCAACTAGTGAACTGAAGAGATTTTAACTACAGATTTCTCAGCGCGAGATCTGCAATTTTCTAAATTTGAGAACAGATTGTATCTCAACTATACTTTTTTTAACTTGAGAACTAAATCTGCTCAACTTTTGAGAACAGAATGAATGTAACTTGAGAACATCATAGATTTCCACAACAATTTTCTTAGCTGAAGCACTAAACTATTTTCAAAAATTTTAGCTATAGATTTCTCAACTTGAGGTCTGGTAATTTTTGAGCCAGAAAATTATGATTTGGTGAGCTTCAGAGCTATTTGGAGTGAACAAGTTTTTCAAATATGAAATAATGATGCTAAAATTTTACCTAAATCATAAACGTTTGTGGAGCGAATGGCACGTTATAATCAGTCTCAGTTTATGCCAAAAATTTATTAAATTGGGAAGACATTTTTAGAATGCTAGATACCCGCTTCAAGAATGAAGTTGAGCATAAATTTGAAAACTATACATTTTTTAAATTTTGAAAACTGATTTGAGAACTGTTTCGAATAACAGCAGGGGAACTACACAATCTCTAGAGCCTTGAGAAGAGTTCAAGAATGCCGTTTAAGCATATTAAAAAAAAAAATTCTTAAAAAATTTAAAAGTAAAAATAAAAAAAAAAATATTCGAGTATTTTGTTTGTTGGGTAGGCCTTATACATACTATACTATATGTTTTTGCTTTGAGTATGTATGGTATATAGGAAGACGATATATGACAACGATAACGCATAACATTGTAGACAAACGTTAATACGTAGAGCTATCGAAATGTCATTGTCAGTTTGTAAAAAATTCATGAAAACCGGCACGAAATTACAAAATGAAGAAGCTGAAGAGGCAGCAGCAGCGAAAAATTATATGCAAAGGCAAAACATAAAACTACTGTTAAAAAAACCAAAAAAAAAAGATAAGAAAACTCATAAAAGTGGCATGGTTGGGAAGAAATTTATGCGATGGGCCGTACGGAAAACCCCCGCCCTAACGGAGCATATTAACATACTACGTACATACGTACATACATACTTTGGAAAATCGAAACTAAAAAAGAAACAAAAATTTCAAGTTGACTTGGCTGGCTTGGCTGGTAGGTCGCATAGCCTGGCCCAGCCTGGCCCGGCTCGTTGGATAATGTCAATGAGCAGAGTCGGCGCTGACGTGCCAAGAGCGTGTGTGACAGCAAAATTGCGCCTAATACTCGTAAATTTCATGGCGTGGCAGTGTGCATGTGTGGGTGTGGGTGTGTGTGGTGTATGGTAATCAGCCGTAGAACACAGCGCGCTGCTTTAGACATGTTGTCGACTTGGTCGTCTTCGTCGTCGTCAACTACGCTGACGGTGATTAACTATAATTCATGTGGTTATGAAAATGAAGACGTCAAACGACAATACGCAATCATGAGCTGACTAATGATAATAACGGCAGTTAATGCCATTTTATAACTGAGAATCTGCAATGACAGTTGCTTGTTGTATTGCGTCTTTGAGCTCGTCTTCTGCACCGATAATGTTTACTGTGCGTTGTTGAAGATTCGCCTTGGCTTTTATGCTTCTGCTGATGTTTCTTCTGCTGCCTCTAATCTCTATCACTTCTTTGCCTGGCCCTGGTGTTGTTGATGTTGGGATCGAGATAATGGCTGAACGCTTAGCGTTCACTCAACGTGCTTGTCAATCGCACTGCTGTCAGGCTTTATTTATGTATGTAAGTAGAATTGCTCGTATGCACTGAAGTGTCGCGTGTCTGAAGTTGCCACTTAATGCGAAACTTGTTTTCTCGCCTAAATATCAACATTAACCTTGGAGTCAAGCCTAAATTGCAAAGCTTCATGCATGGCTAAGCGAAGTGAGTTATTATATTTGTTGTGTTCTTTTCTTGTGGGGGTCGCTACTATATTTTTTGAATTTGAACTGTACGTTTCTATGGAGAAAATTACCAGCAAGACTTATTGGGTTAAGTATTGGTTTGAGGACCTTCATCATCAGAGAAAAAAGCCCAACATTTATTACTACCAAACCGTAACGAGGCGATGCGATCTCTTGTCGTAAATTTACTGCTGATATTATATTTTATGTTCTTTGATAAGAAAGATTAAGGTTCTAAAATAAAATGCCAAGCTGACTACCAGAAAAAAGGGTTTGACTATTCTTAGATACAAAAACTCCAGAAGAATTTAGAGCGGCAGCAGAGTTCATAAAATGGACTTCGCTAGGTCCTTGGGCCATGTGTAGAAGTTCACACAAGTGAGAAAAGCTTTTGACTACCATTCACCTGGGAGCGGCCAGAAACGATTCTTTTGCATATGGTTCAAGCAGCTCACGACTTCCGGTCTTAGACCACGTATCCCCTGGGTAGCCAACTAAAGTGAGACGGCGAATTCCATGCGGTTGTGCGTCTGATAACAAAATCCACTGAACAATTTAAATAAGCCTCGGACGACCCCCGCAAATGTTTTAAGGATTACGATTCGAGGGCATGCACCTGGTATGTCTGGTCTCTTAATTAGGAAGGTGCCGCTGCCCACTTGGTTGATGTCCTCATCAAGTTAAAGGCTGAAGGTGGGTCCTTGGGAAATTTACTACAGCGGCTATATAAAGGAGCGCAAATTTGGTGTCGGATTCATTGTGGGTGAGAGACTCCGTAGTCGAGTACTGGCGTTCACTCTGGTGAATGAACGTCTCGCCACAATCCGCATCAAACCGAAATTCTTTAACACCACACTAATTTGTGCCTACGCCCCGACGGAGGAGAAGGATGACTTGACCAAAGATGCCTTTTACGAGCGCCTCGAACACACTTATGAGCGCTGCCCCCGCCACGAGGTTAAAATTGTGCTTGGCCACATCAATGCTAAGGTGGGCAAAGAAGATATCTTTGATACGACTTTCAGAAAATTCAGCCTCCATGACGAAATCCCCAAATGGGCTGAGGCTGATCAACTTCACCGGGGCCCAAAATATGGTTGTCTGTAGCACTAGGTTCCGGTATAAGGAAATTCACCAAGCTACTTGGCTGTCTCCAGATCGAAAAGCTTTCAACCAGGTCGACCATGTTGTGACAGTCGGAAGACATATATCCACTGTTTTAGATGTGCGTACGTTCCGGTGTCCTAATAACAACTCGGATCATTATCTTGTCGCAGCAAAGATACGAGCGCGCCTCTGTGTATCGAAGAACGCCCGTAAAAAACACAAGGAAGGTTCGACGTTGAAAAGCTGCAAACACAACAGACTGCCGAGCGGTTTTCTACTCGACTTGCACACTTACTCTCTGAGAGCACTCATCAGTAACCCGGCATAAGAGAACTGGATTTCGGAAAGGTCGCAAAAACAGCTGGTACGATGAGGACTGCCGGGTCGCAGTGGAGAGAAAAGAGACTGTCTACCTCGCAACTTTGCGATCGACCACAACACGTGTGGGGTGGAATAGACACCGCGAGCTGAAGAGGGAAGCAAGACGCATTTGCAAGAAAAAAAAGAAATAGGCCGAAATGCGTGAGTACGAGGACGACGGAATGTTTCAAGACAGGAACAAACTCTTGTAGGATCCAGGGAGGTGTGCTAGTGACGGATGCCCAGAGTATACTGGATTTATGGAGGGAGCACTTCTATAGCCTGCTGAATAGTAGTGAAGAGGAAACACCCGGAGATGGTGAACCCGAAACTCCAATTGATGACAATGGAAAAGTTGTTCCATCACCCGGCTATGACGAAGTCCGAATAGTAATCGCCCGCTTAAAAAACAACAAAGTGGCAGGGACCGATGGGTTACCGGCCGAGCTATTCAAATACGGCGGTGGTGAACTGATGAGGTGTATGCATCAGCTTCATGGTCCTTAACATCGCATATAAGGTCCCATCAAGCGTATTGTATGAAAGATGATGGAACGATGAGCTGTACGAGCTATATGGTGATATTGACATACACGTAGTTCATCGAGTGAAGAGACAGCACCTACGCGGTCTAGGTCATGTCGTCCGAATGGATGAAAGCACTCCAGCTTTGAACTATGCAATATGCAATAGTCGCTGGTGGAAGCAGAGGAAGAGGAAGACCTCCATTCCGTTGGAACGTTCAGGTGGAGAGTGACCTGGGTTCACTTGGTATTTCCAACTGGCGCCAAACAACGAAAAGAAGAGATGAATGGCGCGCTGTAATTGATTCGGCTATAATCGCGTAAGCGGTGCCAACGCCAATAAAGAAGAAGAAGATCATTAGCACTTTCAAATATAGTTCAGAAATAAAATCCGAAAAACCACCGCCAAGCTTCGTTTATATTATACACCCTAATACTTGTTTATAATTTACATTCTCCCTTCCCTCCCTCTCTTCTACCTCATCTCCCATCTCTTCACTGTTAACACATGCGACATTTTTTCCGCTTGCTTTGCTTCGCCTTGATGACTTTATTTCTTTCAATATATTATTTTCGTATGTGTAAAACACACACACACACGCACACATACAACCATAAAATTAAAGCCTGTGCGTTGCCCTCAGCTGGTAATGAGCGTGGAAAAGCTTCTGTTCTCTGTTTTAAATTCGACACACATACGCACTTTAATGTGCCATAACCTCAATTTTTTCGTTGTTTTTATTGTTTTTTTCGCTTCGCTCAATTTTGTCATCGTTTGCGTCAGGCAAGTGTAACGAATCGGCGATGCAGACAAATTGTAGCCGGTGAAGCTCCTCGGTGCCGCATGCCTTTCAACGTTCTGCATCATTTGTGATGAGTTCTTTTTCATTACAGACAGAGAGAGAGAGAGAGAGAGGGGGACTCTGGGTTGACTAAAGTGAACTCTGATTGTGTGCCTGCGTACGCACTGTAACCTCGGTCGTCGAAAAGGCGTTGGGTCGTGAAGTGCGACGCAGCGGTTCTGTGTTTCGTTCGACACTTGTCTGTCAGCGGCAGATAATGAGTATGACGTTTTCGTTTCGTATATTTAATGCATCGGATTCTCCTTTCGTTGATTTGTTTTCTTAATTTTTTTCGAGTTTTTCCCGCTCAATCGGCGTTGTTCACTTTACAACTGCACCTCATCCTTGTATTTATTTTGTCATTAATATTTTTTAATCTGTTTGCGGCAATGATTGATTGAGTGTATGTGCCGGTGGCATGCCACAGTCGTCGTCGCGCCAATGCGCGGAGTGCGAGTGCATTGTTGACACAGGCAGGCGTCAGGCGAGTGGGTGGCAGTCGCTCCCAACAGCTGGATCTCACGCAACGTTCCTCATTCAACACCAGTTGGTAGCGCTGTCTGCCTGTCTATCAGTTGTCCCCCTCCCCTCTCAGTCTGGTGGTAATTTTCAACAACTTTGTTTTAGTTAAGCTCTACCTTCCAGCGCCTCTCTCATCCGATTCCTACCCTCCTCCATGTGGTGAATAGCAACAACAGCTAGCGCGTCTCTCGTTACTGCTGCTCATTATTCCCACTTCGTCGCGGTTTACTTGACATATTAAGTGTGTGCACTGCAATTTGTCAATCTTTGCACTGTATCCGTTGATTTTGCTGCCAAGTTTCTTTTTCCTTTTTGTCTTCTTCCTTTTGTTGGGTTTTGTTTTCTGCGCTTCCTTCACGTCTGCGATTCACTTTTTATCTTGATGTTGTTTTAAAGTTTGGCTGCGTGTAAATTACCAACAACTACAACAACAGCAATAACAGCGTCAATTTGGCATCGTTGACAAATCCGGTGCTCAAAATGACTTTTTGATTTCTTTGCTTCGTTTTCTGTTTCGGTTTTCTGAAGTGAGTCACGGAAGATGAACTTATTTGGTGCAGATTCCTTTAAAACTCGTCATATTGTGAAGACAAATTAGGTTGGAGTATTTATATTTATTTTAAATGTGAATGCGTCTTAAGTGAATGGTACACTTCGGTCCAAACAGATTAGACCAAACCATTTCCCCTTTCCTTCAACTTGCTGAACATCTTGACATCTCAGTGAGAGGTCATAAAACAGGCGTTACGAGGCTGTTCTTAACTGGCCGAAAGTTATATTATGTAGCCGATTTACTGCAGCCTAAAGCCTACTAAGAGAACACACTCAACAATGTTACGAAATGAAACTATCGGCGGCTGCACAGAAATCCCAGATAAGGATGGAAGATAATTGCCAGTCTGCAGACTAACTAAATCCTAAATCTAAGACCTTCCAAGCTTCCTAAGTGTGTGTGCTGGAGATCGTATTGTTTTCGAAGCCATGTTTTTAGCTGTGTGGCTTTAATGAGAGACGTTAAATTGTGCCAAGCCCCTCTCCAGTTGGTCCTAACAAAAACTTTGTCACGACAATTCTTGAGCTTACTGATCACATGTTATCAACGATAACGCTTCAGTGTCTTAAAGTAGTACGAGACTTATGGTTTACTTGCGGAACTGGGGCTTTATTCATTGACTGATTTTATTTTATTTTTTAATTACCTACTAAGTCCAAAGAAAGCAACTGTTGCCAGGCGCGGTTCTGGGTAGGATTTAAAGACTGCCGTTATTATTGATGGTACTATGTATATATATATATATATAATTGGCGCTTTGGATACTGAGATCCTTCAATTACTGCCGCCTACGAACGGTCGATGGATTTTTATGAAAAGCTTTTTATCTCCGAAATATACTCGGAGGGCTTGACATACCCTACCGAGGTCCGACAGCAAGCAGAAAAATAAATTTTCTATAAATTTGTGTGTTTGTTAGACCAGGATTCGAACTCTGGCCTTCAATATGACAGTACACAATACTAATTAATCCACAATTGTGGTTGATGCGTTGTTACCTCTAGTCTTTTCACTGAAAAAATTCCGGGAGCGCACTTAGAAAAATTAGTTTTCCATTTCTTTGGATGTTTGTCTGTTCAGCGTTCGAACCAAAGCCTCAGTATACCTACGCGGCTGCAGCAAGCGTAAAAAGATTTTAATCTTCTAGATGCTCAATTCCAAAAGTAAATTCGGAATAACTGTCATTGCAAGGTTGCATTCGGTCGCTCATTTTAGGGCCCTACGCATTATCTTCATCTATTGGGTTGCCCCAAAAGAAACCGGCGATTTTTCATACAGATGGCATTGATAATTTTTTTGAACAGCTTGTGACTATTTAACTGTATTTTTTCTTTTGACAGCTATAAGCTGTTACTTGTCTGGCATCAAATCTAATATGGAGCCCACAAAAGAACATTTTCGTCATATTTTGCTTTATTATTTCCTTAAAGATAAAAAGTTGCATAATTTATATGGTGATAAGGCCTTGAAAGAAACACAATGTCGAGATTGGTTTATCAAATTCCGTTCTGGAGATTTTTCACTCAAAGATAAGCCACGTTCAGGTCGGCCAAGTGAAGTTGATGATGACAATATCAAACCTTGAATCGAATCGGATCGTCATGTAACTGAGCGTGAGATTGGAGAGAAGTTCAGTATACCAAAATCAACAGTTCATAATCATATGCGACGCCTTGGACATGTCTTGGGTACCACATGAATTGAAAGATATTCAAATAACGAGCAGCTTCAACGCTTGTGATATGCAGTGAAAATGTCCGTTTTGGAAGCAAATTCTTAACTAGAGATAAAAAAAGGATTGTGTACAATAACGTCCATCGAAAACGATCATGATCCACGCATGATGAAGGGTCACAAACCACTTCAAAGGCTGATATTCATCAAAAGAATGTTATGCTGTCAGTTTGATGGGATTGGAAGAGTGTGGTATATTTTGAGCTGCTTCCAAGGAACCAACCGATTAATTCGGATGTCTTTTATGAACAACTGGACAAATTGAATACATCTATCAACGAGAAGTGGCCAGAATTGTTCAATCCTAAAGGTGTCATATTCCACCAGGACAATGCTAGGCAGCACAAATTTTTGGTCACACGTGAAAACTTGAGAGAGCTTGACTGGAACTGTTGATGCATCCACCATTAAAGCCCTGAACTTACATCGTCAGACTATCATTTGCTTCGATCTTTGTAGAACTCATTAAATGATAAAACTTTCGAAAAGGACGAGGCTATAAAATCGCACTTGGTTCAGCTTTTTGCAGATAAAGGCCAGAAGTTCTATGAGCGTGGAATAATGATGTTGCCGGAAAGATGCCGGTAAGATGGCGAAAGGTAATCACAAAATGGACTTACATAATTGATTAAAGTTCATTATAAAATTAAACAAAATGTATTTCCTTTCTTTTCAAAAATCGCCGATTTCTTTTGAGGCAACTCAATAGCTCGTAGCAGTGAGTAAATGGCTTGACTTAACATCTTCGTTGTACGTCTACGTTTTCGTAGACTCTTCATTCCCCTGCTGCTGCTGCTTCCTCTACTGCCTGCTCATTACTCTAATTAGAGTCACTGTTAAAAGGTGCTTGGTTACGCATTAAGCAACCGTCGCAAGCGTCTGACTTTGTGGTACTTGTGGTATGATTACTTGCAACAAAGTAAAGGGAACAACATAAACACCCGTACTTAAGTTGTTAGAGGTGCTCAATCACTATTATTAAGAAAAGCAAATGAAAAATGGTTCCAAATGACGCTCATTAAAAGTTCAGCGAGTTCAGAAAATTTTGTAGGCCGCTTAGTAGTATTATTTTTTCTAATAATTATTTTCAAATTTTCCCTTTTACTGCTTGCAACTTCCACATGGGCTTTTCTTTTCATATTTTGCCTCGGCTGAGTGCAAATAAACTTTATCAGATTGTTGACAGCTGTGAAATGAGCATTAGATAAGCCCAATTTGTACTTTTCGCTGATTATTTTCCGGCTACCCGAGTTGGGCGACACCGAATTGAACGCATTGCTGAGTTACAAAACCCAAAAAAAAAAGAAAAAAAATTATGTATTGTAAATAAATAAATAAGTAATAACTGCATTTAATACCAATAACGTCTGCTGTGGACGCGTAACTGTGAATTATTTTACGATTTTCTCCGATAATTCGTGCAAACTCTGCCACTGTAATAACCAGTTAATTTTCTCCTGATTTTCATTTGATGCTTGTCAAAAATTTGATTGTGGTCAACTGGTTTTGCCGCCACTGGGTGTGTTCATATTTTATCCGATTTCACTTAACAAATCAAAACCCACCATTTGTTGTTGTGCCATTCGCATTTGTTGTATAATTAAATTGTTCTACCTTTCGACCTTTCATAGTAAACCTTTAATTTTATTACGTTTATTTATGATTTATTAATATCTTTATAATGAGCACAGTGCGCTCGTGTGCCCCCAATTACTATTCATACTACTTACACATATACCATACTTACATACACGTACACACATGTACTCGCATTTATTTATGCCCAAATTATCATTGTGAATCTTGGAGTTAATGTGTTATATATTAAATAAGCTTATAATGAATACGCATCGCAATGGCAAATGTACGCTTAATTACGTGATTCATGTAAAGGTGTCCAGCTGCAAATGAAAGTTAAGTTACATAAATGTATATATTATATTCGTATGTATTGTATATTAAATACTACGTAAGCTGGTTAAGAAGTGTAGACGTAGGAGCAAACGAGTGAAATTGAGCTATGGTGTTGAGGGTCTATTTCTAAACTGAAACTTATATAATTTAAAGCTATTTAGAGAGAGACCACAGTAGCTGACGCGCTACTTCAAAGTTATGTCTGTTAACAGTGACATGGAAGCCGAATGCTGATGAAAGGAGATATTTCGTTCTGCACTCGTTCACTATCAGACCCATTCGCTTGGCTTCCTTATGCAGTTATGGCTCGGAGAGGTTCTTCCTGAATCTGACGCAGCTCTTGGTATTGCTTAACACAAGTTCACACAGCCGTATAAGGTTATGCGGGGATACAAAATTCAACCATAGCGACGTAGAGGCAGCTCCCTTTCGTGCCGTCGAAGGTTACATTAAAATCGACGAAGATTTGATGTGTGTTAATCCAGGGAACCAGTGCTAACAACTAGCCGTTAAAAAACCATTGTTAATTGGTTTCAGTTCCAAAACTGTGATGGACATATCAGGATACAAAAAGTTAGAGCAGAATTCAAGCTAAATGTAGAATGCGAATGGGTAAATGAAATTTTTTTGTCAGCTGCAGCTTCCTTCCGGAGAAATGACAAATTGGCGTAAGACATCGCTGATATTCATATCTACACGTATACTGAAGGGTATAAATGTGGGGCAGGCGCAGGAGCAAGATTCTTAGGAGACTTATCCAATAGCGAAGGTAGCTTCAAACACTACTGAATGTATCAAATAGATAGCCACTTTAATAGACGACTTTTTTTCGGATTAATCGCATAAGATCTAGATGTGCGAGACAACATGCAAGTAGGCAATTAATAGACTTTCGAGGAAAAAAACGTCACTTGGGGGTTGGTGGCCAGTATGTAAGGTAATGAAAAGACCAACTTTCTAGGTCGTGTTGACTCCACGCAAGGTTGACGATTGTACAGCGCTTTTATCGCCTTTAAATCTGAAACAGTTGACTCTAGAATAATGATTAAAGACCTGAAGTAGTTATAATAGGTAGTGAACCTCTAAATTACTCTGTGGTCGCATGTAATGTATGTTGACCAAACTTTTGCTTACATTAAGTAAAAGGAAACTTAAGATTCTCACTGACGTATTAATGAGATTTCATCACCGCAAGGTGGAATCGATTGAGTACGGTGTAAGTACAGAAGCAGACCAAACGCCTTTATCTTCACTGCCGATTGCACAGCCTAAGTTGATATAGACGCCAAAGTTTTCACGGGGCTACTAGCTCCAGCCTCACAGGAAACTGCATAGTTGTGTCAAGGAGGGGAGCAGAATTAGCCTAGACAACGGCTTCTGTGCAGCTGCTGGCGGGCAGTTCATGTAATATTCTTCTAGCTGCGATAAAATATGATGACAGGGGTGAAACTATGAACAGGGGAACAAAAGAACTAGCCAATTTGGTTTGGAATCAAATATGCTCACGAAAATATTAATTACTCTATGGCAAGTAAAGAGCTCAAAAGAAATGGCTTTTTAACTAGATATATGAGACTCTCCGTAAAAAAAAAGTTGTAAAGCTCAAAATGTATCATCTATTATAACCCATTGGGGCGGTTCACATCTCGGCTACTATATTTTCTCCATAGCAAGAGTGGTTCGAGTGACCACTTAATTAAAATTATTTCTGGGTCCGAAGCCTCACCACAAGTGTGGTTAATATTAAAAAAAAAAAAACATTCTTTCCCTCCCTTTTGTCAGAACTCGCTCGTGTCATTGGGTAATGCTTTTAAAGAGTTTTTTTTTTTAATTTGACAGCTGAGCAGTTGACATTGACGTTTGATTTGAAGTGTTTGCATAGAGATTTGTTTGACATTTGGGTTGATTTAGAGATTACTTAGATTTAGGTAGCCACATGTACTATGTGTATGTGTGTATGTGTATATATGTATGTATATTTATATCTATATGAATAAATGAGGTTTTATAGCCTTTGATTTGTTTTATTTAGTTTTATGAGTGAAAGCACAAATCGCTATTGATTTTCCCCTTCAGTTCACTTCAACGCATATCGCAATACTTTTTTTATGATATTACTACAATGCATCATGTGAGCATATACATATGTACATATATAAAAAAATAAAACAATTCAATCATACTCAACGATAGGGAAAATTTTCCATAAACCGCCTTTCAATTATTATTTACATGAAGCTTTCACCTTTTCGTGTTTTTTACTTCTCTCTGTTTTGCTTGCTCCCCAACTAATCTGCTAGTAATCAAAATAAGTATATGTATATATATATATACATATATATGTATGTGTGTATACCAAGTTTATCGAAAGAAAAAATGCCATAAAATATATTTACCTGATTTTTTTCAATAGAAAACCCCAAATAGTGAAATATTGGGGAGACAAATGAACTACTTACGAGTACAAACACACAACATACAGATAAGAGCTGAGGTGCGCACGACCTGAAAGCGATGGAGAAAGACCTTTTCCAAATATTTTCTTTATCTATTTAATATTTTTTTTTTTTTTTTAAGAATTATCTGTGGATTTTAATCTCCAATTTAGTGTAGCGGGCGCGTGGGGTTAAAAAAATAGCAAAAAAAAAAAATAAAATGATAAAAAAATAATAAAAAAAATAAAAAATGAACTTCATACACATATACAAAAACATAGTCACAGATAGCTGGGTGAAGAAGAAAATATTGTCATATAACAATTTGTGATAAATTGGAGAATGGAAGACACGTGTGCATTTATGTACATGTAAATAATATTTGTGTAAATATATGTACCTATGTATGTATGTATGCCTCAATGCATAGGGTTTGAAGAGCGTTAAATGCAATGTTAGTTGATTGTCCTTTGATATTTCAACATTTTTGGGGACAGCCGACCGTTCGATAAGCAGCTTGAAGCAACAACAACAACAACAACAACAACAAACAAACAAAAAATAATATTCGCTATGAATAACCAAAGATAGGCATAAGTCATAAGTAAGAGGGCGCAATGAAGCCCACTTATAAAGAAAATAAATTAAAATTTGTGTAAACTAAAGGACGAGCAGAGAAAGAGAGCGAAGAGTGAGATAAAGCTCCAGAACATCAAATAAAAAAGGCATACAAAAAAGCACCAGACTCCAGGCTAGCGTGTTGTTAGAAAGGATGAAGGGATTTTAGGCCGCTTACAACAGCAGGATAACAAGCACAGCTGAGAAGGGAGAAAGCAAAAAAAAAAAAAATAAAAAAAAGAAAAAAATTCAATACAATTTTAAAGTGTTAGTCACTCCAAAAAGGTTATGGCACTCAAATATCGACAGTTCAGTCGGTGAGCTACGCCTGAGGCAGCAGTGTGTTTGAATGGACTGCAATTCCCTTTTATTCAAAATACCAAAAGGAGAGAAAAAAGACTAGAGCGGATAATACAGTTGGTAGGTGCGTCAAAGCTGGGATAAATGCCATAGATATCCACTCAGTGATGGGTAAATACGAGAATGCTGTAAAAGGTGACACGAGAGATGCTTAACAACGACGACAACTAAGGCAGACAAGCAAGCAAAGCAAATCACTAAAAAATATTATACTTTGTGGTGGGTAGATTTGGCTGAGATAAGACAACAAAGAATATTTTGCTAAACCCAGAAGGTTACTTAGTTGCAACAAAAAAGTAAGCAGTATATACATATCTATATATATATATATATATATAGTACATATATATAAATATACATACTAATAAGATATATGAAATGTCATTGTTGTAAGTACACAATTTACTGAGTTATTTTGTGAGGTTAAGCTGAGTAATCCCATACGATTGATTGGTTGCGATTATTTTTAGTGGGGCTCACTTTTTTTTTGCGTCCAAAAAGGGTTAAGGCGTGAGCAGATTTTACAAAAATGTGGAAAAGTAGGCACACATTTTCTTTAAAGGATAATGCTACTTTAGGTTTTATTAAGCAAAAAAATTTAAGTTAATATATATTTTTCGATTTTTCTATTTGGATCGTCATGACCGTTATATGAGTACCTTTCCTTCTATTTATGCTCAACTTGTTCAGAGTTTCTGCTTTAATTTATCTCGAGAAAGAGCTTCTTACTCTTTTCCAGCTCGGAAGCTCAGATGAACTGTTTGACCGATGAATTTTACTCTCCTGTAGCCTTGTCAGTTGGTCGTGGTTGGCTTATTGTTTTGAAAACTGACGTGATTTTTGTGTCTGTGCAGTCATTTCTAGGTAGGACTTAGAAAACTGTGAAACCTTGTTGTTGTTGTTGTAGCGGTTCCTTAACCCCGCTTAGGACAGGCTTAATCAATCTAAGTCGTCGAGGTCGTCTAAAGGGAGGTCCAGGAAACGTGCTGTTTCGACGGAATTGGACCAAAGAGAGAGGGGGCTTAGATGAGTCGGTTTAATGGGGCATGTGAAGAGGTGGTTAGTGTTGTGCGGAGACTCTTCACATGCAGCGCATACGTTGGGTATACTGGGGTCGGGTCTGGATAAGTAGAAGTTTAACCTGCTACAGTATCCATATCTAAGTTGTGCCAGAGTCACGCGGGTCTCTCGAGGCAGCTCGAGCTCGTTGTCTGCAATAGGTGATGGCTAAACTCCGAGTACGCCATTCACTGGAAGGGAGTCTTTGAAGGTGTTGATTGACCCCTGGTGAATGGCGTTCAGTGCTTGTCTGTACGCCGTTCTGTCCAGCTGTTGGCCAATTACTTTGTAGGTTGCCAGCAAAGCTTCCTTGTCTTTACCCCAGGTGCTGTCGGCTAGCGCTTTGAGTATTTTGTTGCGGCCCAGGAGTTTTGCGGCAATTGCGGTCGTATGCGGAATGAAGGTGTGAAGGAGTGCAGGCTATCGAATGTGACTCCTGATATCTTTGGGCTGTTTATAGTCGGAATTTTTTCGTCATCGACCTTCACATCTAATTCAAGCCTGTACTCCTTCGTCCAGCTGGTGAAGAGGGTAACCGAGGATTTGGTCGGTTGTATTTTTAACTGTCTTGCAGTGAAGAAGTGAAAAAGATCGGGAAGGTAGCAGTTCACTTTCAAACTTAGGTCATCAATATCCTGGCCAGACGCCAATATCGTGCAATCATCGGCATACGAAGTTAGGGAAACTTCTTCTGGTCGAGGAGGGAGCTTCGATATGTATATATTAAACAGTAGTGAGGAGAAGACACCACCCTGCGGAACTCCCTGTTTAATTTTCCTTAATTTCGATGTTTCGCCTCGGAATATGACCGATGATTATTAACCCCTCAGGTAGCCGATGACCCACCTCTGCAACCCCGGCGGTAATGAGGATTCCTCAATGTCCGTGAGTAGCACTGAATGGTTCACTGTGGCAAAACCTTTTGACAAATCCAGTGCTACCAGGACAGTTCTCGCGCAAGGTCGGTTTTGGTTTAGGCCATTGATTATCTGAGTGTTTATGGCGTTTATTGCTGTTGTGGTACTGTGCACTTTCCGGAAACCATGTTGATGTGCTGCTGGACGCAGATGGTGAGTGAAAGTCGGGAGCAGCAAGGCCTCAAGTGTCTTCGCTACTGGGGAGAGGAGAGTTATCGGCCGATAAGACTCTCCTTTATTGGCTGGTTTCCCCGGCTTAAGTAGCGGAACCATTCTGCCCGTTTTCCATACGTCAGGTGGTCAAAGACAAGTTGAGGACTTTGGTGAGAAAGTCTGCTCCCGCTGGTCCAAGATGTTTAACATCAGCAAGCTTATTCCGTTAGGGCTGATGAATTTGGATGCTTGCACCTTCCCGATAACCCCCTGAACCTCGTTTATGGAGAAATCAAGCGCCGCGCTTGTGTTTGGCAGTTTACGCATACGTCGTTTCGCTTTGTCTACCGAAGAAGGCAGTGTAAAGAATCGGCTGAAGTAGCTCGCGCATCTCTTCTGGTCCGACGAGGCGCGGACACCGAATGAAATTTCCATTC
Organism: Ceratitis rosa; assembly: GCA_037013455.1. Taxonomy (NCBI): domain Eukaryota; kingdom Metazoa; phylum Arthropoda; class Insecta; order Diptera; family Tephritidae; genus Ceratitis; species Ceratitis rosa. The sequence goes on along the minus strand of JAWMAG010000041.1, from coordinate 23,712,390 downwards.
GGTCATCGCGTCTCGTCGGGTTAGACATCGACTTGACTGTAACCCAGAGCTTGGTTGCCCTTGAGGAGAGGTTACAGGACCTTAAGTGCTCCTCCTCACGACGATCTGTGAAACCTTGAATGATCTTGCTTTTGTGTCTTACTAGTCGCCTCCGAAGGTAACACTCAGAGGTTTGTTGGTGACTTTTTTATTTCACAATTCTGGCAAAATAGCTGGCAAATGCACTAAGGCCGCTAGGTTACAACATCTAAACAGCGTGTAGTGGCAGACGGAAGCAGCTAAATTGATAGTGGTCCTAACACATACCCGAGCTGAGAGGGCTTAGCCAATTAAGAAGCAAAAACAACGGAGGAGTTCTTCAAGAGATCAGCTTCTAAGGTCTCTAATGGTCCAGCAGTTTCAAGAACTCGTAAAGGGGAATAAGGAGAGTAGATGCGCATTGAGGGCCAAATAATTGTATGCATAGGTGATGCAGTTCTCCAACTATTCTTTAATAGTTGCTGGGAAAATGGAGAGATCGTTTCTTCTAAGTAGCATACCAAGCTGAAGGTGGCTTTTATTTATAGTATTACGGTACTTTTTAGACTCAAGGCTTGTTTCATAAATCGATATGCCACTGCTGGAATGCCCTCAATGGTAAAGAGTCTTTCAAGTCACGGCTTTTAACTGTCGAAGATATCTTAAAGCTTCTGATGATACATATTTTTGTTGGGGAAGGGTGACTGTAATCTCTACGGAGTCAATCGTGAAGCTAATAATCAAGTAGAACAGGCAATTGGGTTGGGATCTTTGGGAGGTAGTGCCTCAAGGTGGCATTTAGATAGGTAAGGTCGTCGTTTTAGATATCAAACGGGCTTCTATTCATTTCGTCATATTATAAGGATGGGATTATGACTTCAGTTTGATTAAGTTCTTCAAGTTCGGAGTCCGAAAAGATTTGTAAGCGGACTACTATGAAATTGTTCCAGAGAACCGCCCCCACAGCTAAACGTTATAAAGCCGGTGCGCGGTCCACGTTTTAGTCGATCAGACTTAGTCTACTCGTTGTTGTTATTACCTTAGAATGTCTACACTGCGGAGGCATAGACATCTACATTCGTATCCCTAAAAGTACTCATACCGAGCTTTGCCTAGAATTCTATTTGACTCCCTCTTAAATGTGCAAACGCAGCACTTGCTCTACACCTAAGCCCAACAATCTATCGATCCAAGCAACATGAAATGTTAATTGAGTTTACAAATGCTTTGGTGATTTGTGTGTTGAACGCCTTTTAAATGTCAAAATGCCGCAACAGCCATTTAAAATGCTTACGGAGCTCATGACATGGCTTTCGGTCAAACACACGTACACCCACACTCACACATACACACTGAGAAGAGGGAACAAATAACGCGAATGGCAAATAAAATTAATGACAATGAAATATTGCAAACTGGACGAGTGAGGAAGAAGAAGAAAACGCAAAGGAAAAACTAAAACAAATAAAAACTAGAAAATAGAAAAAAATAAAAAATAAAAATAAAATAAGAATTACAAAAAAATCGCAAGAAAAATGTGCAGTCCACACAAGAAAAGTGCGGGCGTTGCTATTTTATGGACAGCAAAAAAAAAAATCTACAAAAAACACCGTAAATCCAGCAGACGTACCACAACGCAACGGGCAAGTGAACAAATGGGCGAAGATAGCCAGCGAGCCAGCCAACCGACCAAACCAAACACTGCAACACACACAGCAATCACACAGTCAGTCCGCCAGTCAGCTGGTGAGCCGTTGAGTCGCTGGGGTTCGCAAAACCTGCTGCATTTGCTTCGCTGTCCGTCCGACGTTGTTGCTGTGTTATCGCCGGCCATTTAGCTGGGGTCACTAGCTATTTCTGCAATTCGATTTAGTTTTTGTTGTTTGGCATGGAAGTGGAAAAACTGTTAATGTGCATTTTTTATTCTCATTTTCATTCCCTTGGACGCTTCGTGGATTTGTTTGTTTTACTTTATTTGTTTGTTTGCTGGCCATTTGACGAATTGATAAGGTTTCACCACGTACTAAATACACCTCACGCCACCGGAGAAATGGGAAAAATAACAGTGAACGGCATACTTAAGCAAATAAAAAATAAGTGAAAAGTATGCGCTGAAACGGAAGAGATAAGCAGCTAAGCTAACTAAGCATTGGTAAGATACAACGGCTCGCAATCGTGCGCTCGGTATTTGTTTTCCAGGTGAATCTGCTTAGTGATGGGCCTTTGCTTAGTTGCCAACACACGTTGCGCTGCAAGAGTGGCGGATTGTGGCGTACGTAGACAGCAATCTATGAGGGCATGGAGCTGTCAAGAGATGATGGAAAGCATTTGAAAAGACAATAAAACATGGCCTTGTTCTGCTGAACGCTAAAATTGAGAATTTGAAGTAAGTTTCTGACCCCAAGGTTCGTCAATAAGTCAAATTATAACGGAAAGACTCAGTAACTCATGAAGGGTAAAATAGCTGAGTTGAACGTTTTCATTTCTTAGACCCAGCGAATGAAAAGTCTATTTTCTATGACAAGGGCCGGCAGTTGGCCGGGTATTATAAGAAAATATTGCTTTCCAGATATCAAGGACAATAAGAGTGCATCACGAAGGGAAAGCTCTGGATTGCCAGTGAACATTATGGTCCAAATAGGAACAACCTTGACGGCCAGCGACAATTTTAATCTTGAAAACCCTTCCAGAAGCACCATTGTCAATGGGAATTGTAAATACTTGAAGAGTGTTGTCTTTTCTTTATAATGCAGAAGCGTGGACGTTGAATTGTATGGACAGTTGCGCTAAATCATGTAGTATTCAAAGGCGAATACACTCCAGTTTTCGGTCCAGCAATATGCGCTGATTGAAGCAGAATCATCAGAAGTAGGGGAATGCACATTACGCTGGAAATTTCGTTCGGAAAAGGTTCAGAGGACTTAATGAGAAACCTCAATCCTTGCACTGTCCTCGTCCCCTGTAAATGCCAACTATGTCTGAAATCAGAATTACTTACACATACGAGGGGATTAACAAAAGTTCGTCAGTTGGTGACTTTCAATTTGTTTTTATTAAATCTAAAATTACCAAATCCTTTGCAATTTCTTTATTAGTCTTCTTTTCAAATTTTAGAACGATCGGCTAAAATGGAGACGAGAAAATGCAAGGTAGCAACTAGGATAAGTCAGACGAAATTCCACCACCGGCGCAAACAGAAATTCGCCATGTGATTCACTTCGGGTTTCGGCGTAATTTACAGCCAATAAAAATATTCAGTGAATCCCAAATTGCTTATGCAACAATTGCACCGTCTTTAAAGATTATTTCTAAGTGGTTTCGAAGATTCCAGACCCGCCATTTTTCCGCAGAGTACGAGCCCCGAGAAGGTCGACCAAAATCATTCCCTGGTGACGTCACATCAGCTCTGGTGAAGTCCAAAATTGACGAAGACCCACGATTGACACAAGAAATGATTGCTAATGAATTGGGCTTAAATGCCTTGGCTGCATTGCGAATATTAAGTAATCATCTGGAATATCCGAAGAAATCTGTTCAATTTTAATGACGCCCAAAAAGAGGCTCGAGTGCATTTTGCTCAATTTTTCCCAAACTAATTCGAAAATGGTCAATCTAACAACTTTAGTAAAGTCGTTACTGGTGACGAATCTTGGTTCTATAAATATGATCCAGAAACTAAACAGCAGTCCATGGTAGGGAGCCCAACAGGACAAACCCTCCCGTAAAATCTAAGCAACAAAAACCAGCAGCAAAAGTAATGACGTCAGTTTACTTCACCCAATCGAAAATCCCAGCTGCTATTCCGCTAGAAAAGGGTCAGACGGTAACTGGAAATGGTACACCGAAGAGTGCTTACCAAAAGATTTAAAAGTTTGCTGGGAAAGAGATAGAAAGAGGATTTGCGGCGCTACTTTTTACATCATAACAAGGCGCCATCCAACACTGCTGAAATAACCAGTAATTTTATTGAGATCTCTGGGGTCGAAGAAATGCATCCAACACCATATTCCCTGGATATAGTATCTTGAGTTTTCTGGTTATTTCGAAACATTAAAAAAACTTTAAAAGGAAAAGTCTTTAATAGCAACGAGGAGATAATTAATGCGGTAAATACTGAACTTGCTAAGCTTAAAAAGCAAGATTTTTAAGACTGTTTCAGACTGTTAAATGTATTGAAATTAATGGCGATTATGTAGCGAAGATGGTAAACTTTCCGATCTTTTGAATTGAAATTGAAATTAAATTGAAATTAATCCTTTCGTAGGTACGTATATAACTACTTTCTGCCTCTCCAGATTTTCAACTGTTTCAATCTCTTTTCGGCAGGTCAACATCAAAGGAACTATTCGCGTTCAGGAAAATCAAATAAAGCAGTGGAGGGAAGAGAGGCAGACCCAAAGTGCGTTACACCGAGAATCACACACACGGCTTCTATTTGTTGTAATTTACTTTTGGTATTTACCGTAAAGTAAAGTCCTTCACAGTTGTTTGAAAAATTTCATCGAGTAATTAAAGTGTCCGTCCAGCGGCTCGGCGTAAATTCATAAGTGAAACATATGCTACATGGAACAGTAAGAAGAAGAAAAAAGGGAAGCAGAAGCAATGACGTCGGTAGTTCGCTGTTGCTGTTGTTGGCATTTTTCGAAGACCGTAGCAGCGCAGAGTATTAAGAGGATGTACGCCATGATAAGTACATACATATGTATGTGTGCATACAGTGTTAAGCAGAAGCAATAGCACCAGTACTCGTAAGGATATATTGGCGGCGTTCCACACACGTATTCCGTTTGCCATTAAAGGCGACCGACCGCGTGCTAATTGCATAAGCAATAAAATCATCAACCAAAACACATACATACCTACACACACACACACACACCTACCCACATACACATCCAAAACACTATTTTTCCCAAGCATACTCGTACAGCAAGACATAGACTCTCTGCGGTCTCTTGCGTGGCGAACGAATTTGATGTGCTTTTGAGTTTTCGAAAAAAACAAAAACAAAATTCAACGCTTCCACATACACACTCACACATGCACGCGCTTGGTCTAAAGGTGGTTCTTGATGGTTTTGAGTTTATAATTTTGGTATGGTACACACAGATACAGATACGTGTGCGCAGTCAAACTCAAAGGCATTAAAGGAGCCGAAATATGAGGTTAGCGCTGACGTGTGAGGTCCGCAGGATCAATTGCAGCATCAATTTCGGTTCGTTGATTTCGTTGATTGGATAATATCTACCGAAACACGAGATTTCGTCTTCTCTAATGCTATTTCAAGTACGTGTAGGTACATATATACATATGCGCATACATATGTATGGTATATTTGTAAGTGAGCGATTGTACTTGCTTTGTGCCTAAGTGAGTATGAGAAAATGTTGAATAAAGAAAATTTTCTATTTACGCATTTTCCACCACAAAAAAAATCTTTCTCTTCTTTACATTCCACAAATTATTTGTATAAAATGAGAATAAAGCTTTTAGTATAATACAATTTTTGCATATTTATTTTCTTTTTGATTTTTACTAATCCAATACCTCACTTTCATAACTAAAATTCAAATATAAATATCAACAGTTACTAACCGAAAATTAATTTAATCAAAACTTCACTCACTTTTCGGCATAACTTTCATCCATATCTACTTACGTGCATATAAACCATGCAGCGGAATCTAAATCTGGGCCGAAAAATACCAGTTTGGTACTAGAATTTCCTAAGTGGCATCTAACTAGTCGAAAAGGTACCACATCGGTATTGGAGAGTCATGCAAGGTTTATTAACAGATGTGTTTTGATTGGTCTATGTCTAGTGAGAGCGAGAGAGAGAGATAGAGAAAGAAAGAGATGAGAGAAAGAGAGAGGAAGAGGTAGCTGGGCACTCACTCACTTGAGTTGAGTTGATGCGGCTGCTGATCACCACCAGCACACTTAGGCCAATAGGCCCATTGTGATACCGCTGAGGCTCCTGCCTTCACCTTCTCAAATGATTGAACCATTTCGTGTGCCTTATAAAGTCCAAGGAGTGTTTCTCAAGGAACTTGTGTCGCGCAGATGTTAAGGCTGGACAGTGGCAGAGGTAGTGATCGATGATGTCTTCCTCCTGTTCTTCCCTACAGCTGCGGCAGAAATCGTTAGAATGATATCCCATCCTTTTCCCCATGAAGCTCCATTAAACAGTGTCCAGTTATTATGCCAGTCGTTATGTTAATGGATAACCGGCTTAGAAGGATAAGATGTTTTAATTTTTTCGCGCCCAATTTGGGCCATAGCGGTCTGGTCACGTAATCTCGTTCAACCATCTTGAGTCCTTCCCTTGTTAGTTCGTCTACCATGCAATTGCCTGGGATGTCCTTGTGACCAGGTACCCAGACAATGGCAAATTTATGCAACCACTCCGCGGCCTCCATGATTGCAAAGGGTTCCGCCTGGAAAACGCTACCGTCTGTGAAGATGGCTATTGCTCCCTGGTCGGGGGTGTTGGTGTTTTTCCACTCGCATCTGTTTGAGATTCTCGTAAAGAAAAAATTATCGAAGCATACACTGGAGGTGGTGTAGTCCAGCTCCTTCGGCCCTTCTCTAGGAGATAATATTTTTGCTTGTCCTATACTACAAATCTTCCAAGGTTGCGTTGCATTCAATCTTATTGCGTTACAATCCGCTTGTAGTTTCCCGTATAGGTCCAGAGGAAGGAAGTTTAAAAGAGTTAGCAGTGCTTTCGAGTGAGTTAATACAATGCTTCCGTTGTCAAGATGAGCGCCGATGGTTGAACTCTTTCTAATTTGTTCGTGAAGGTGATTTTACCGAATGCTGGCCAACAAACGGTGTCCCCGTAGAATAGCATTGGTATAACTACCGATAAGTATAGTATATCCAGTGCACGATACTCTGTCTTAGATCCCATCTCTTTCCTATCGCCGTTTTGCAGGCAGTTATAGCTTTCCTTGATCTATCTGCCGTGTTCCGGCTCCAGTTTAGTTTGCTATCTAAGATTATCCCGAGATAGTTGACTTCGGTAGAAAGGATAATTTCCACCCCCTTTCGTTTAGGTGGTTTAAAGGCATGCGGTATGTACCTCCTGATAAATAACACCATTTTGGTTTTATCAGGACTCACATCCAGCCGCTATCTCTGCACCATCTCTCAACTATAGGAAGATCATTTTGGATTAGATCGCTTAATGTTTGTAGGTGTTTGCCTGTCGCTGTCAGGGAAAATTACCCGATATTTTGGCTGAAAATCCAAACATATTTTTCCATTTAACTGAGTACGGTGGTTGTGTAAAGGTAGAGAGAGAAATGTTATAAGCCTTGAACTATACTTTCTCTTCATTTCGAGGTCCAGTTTGCAACCGTCAATGTATATTGAGAAGTATTCCCTTTCTAGACCTCTTCTGCATTCACGTCTGGAGGATATGTAGCCTTACTTGGAAGCGATTACTGAAATATAACCTTGGGAGGCTGCAGATTGATTTCTTTAAAGGTGTTAAAAGCTGTTTCAACATATCGCTGTTGGGACTAGTATAAGACTGATATATTTCTGAACAAAAACTGACTAGGTTGAAATTGCCACGTTAAAAATACAAATTGCTTGTATGGAAGAACTAAAACTGGTTGACTAGTGACCTACTAGTTTCGAAATAGTTTCCACCTAGTACATTTAACTGCAGGATATCTCTGTATTTATTTGTATATTTATTTGTTTACTTTGCATATACACGCATATTATGTTCCAAATGAAATTTATTTTAAAACCAACCGAGCACCAAAAAAAAAAAAACATAGAAAACATAAAACAGAAGAAGAAGCAAAATGTTTTGCAAACTTTTATTTGTTTCAAGCATTTAGTAAACATAAAATTGTGAATAAAATTTTGATGTTGTATTATTTACATAATGCCCGAAAAACCCGAAAAACAAAAAGAGAACATTTTTTCAAATGGTGTGATATACATACATAAGTAAATACATACGAGGGGATTAATAAAAGTTCGGTATGTTCACTAGAAAAAAGAATAAAAAAGCTCCTTTTGTATTTATTCGTAATCCTTCGAAACCCGAAGAGAATCACATGGCGAATTCTGTTTGCGTTGGTGGTGGAATATCGTCTGACCTATTCTCAGCTATCTTGCATTTTCTCGTCTCCATTTTAGCCGATCGTTCTAAAATTTGAAAGGAAAACTAATAAAGTAATTGCAAAGGATTTGGTAATTTTAGATTTAATAAAAACAAATTGAAAGTCACTAACTGACCAAACTTTTGTTGATTCCCTCGTGCATGGATGGAAACTTCTCCGATAAAAATAAAGAAAATTTCCCAAATACAAATGAAATTGAAATCTCCATCAACGAAATAGCAAAACAAATATTGAATAAAATTTGATATTTTCTCTCTAGCTTTTGCATAAAAGACAATAGTAAATATATATAAATAAATAGAGGTTTTTATGTATGTACTGTATGAGCGCCGTAAAATGTATGAAATTTTGTATGAAATATAACAACTTGCTGCTGTTGTTTGGGCGGCTTAGTTGATGAACACGACATGCACTAGAGTTGGTATTGAAAACTGAGATGCCGTTATGAGTATCGGAAGCACTACCAGCACTACTACAAGCTACAGAACTTTGCTATGAATGAAAGTATACCCAGCAAGCAGCACGAACTCGACCAGAGTTCAAAACGAGCACGTTTTCTGTGATACAATTATCAAGACGTTACTTCGCGGCGAGAGATCGATGAATTCGAATATGAAGGAGTTGACATTTTACACAAAACTATTTCCGATACTGACAGGCCACACGGCTTATTATGGAGAATTATTGCCGATCTAATATTGGCAAATTCGTTTCGAATTGTTTGTGCTCACTGGACTGGTGTTTTTATTGCTGTTAATGTTGATGACCAGTAGCTATTTGCGAATGAAAAATAAACAATGACATACGCGCACACACACACATACATACGAGTATATATATAAACTCACACCAAAAACCCAAGAACTGAGTTCTCGAGTGCTGACAAAACATATCCGTAAAATTTCACAATCACAATCGTAAAAAGATGAGCGAATGAATGACGGCGCTACCGACCGGTTGGGTGTCACAACAATATTTCTTACTGGTGCCACGTCCAGGAGGGCGTCCCAAGCAAAGGGAGATTTCATGTATTTATTTATTTACAGAATTTTTTAGATGATGACTGTGATGATGATGATGAGTGATGGCTCAATAGTTGTGCCGGAGTGTGTTATGTTCGGCTTTGAGTGCTCTCATGTGGCAATGCGTGAATTGATGGTTATGGGATACTTTGATGATGTGTGCTCGAATGTTGGCAATTTGCAACAAAACAAAATAACTTTTATAAAATATATTGTATGATGAGAATTTATTTGGTTTGTCAAAATACATACATATATTCTAGAATTTTGAGTAGGTTTATTGAATTGACTAAAAAGTGAAGATTTTTATCAAAATGTTCATGAATTAAGCTGAATTAAGGAAGAATATATGCAAGAGGTTATAATCCTAAAGTACTTTGAAAAATATACTGATTAAAAGATACAGATGCGCTTGGCGCTTGGCTAGTCGACCACGAGGACCAAAAATCAGCTTTTTTAAGTAACATAATTGATATAGCAAAGCTTTGGCCTTTCACCGACGAAAAAATATAAGTGGGTAGGTTTATTTGTTCCACAATTGATTTAAATTATTTAATTTTTCCTTTTTTTTTTAAATTATCTTTACTTTATTTTATTTTCTTTTATATATTTTAAATTAAATTTAAGTAAAGTTTAATTAATTTTATTATATTTTATTCTATTTTATTTTATTTTAGTTTATTTTATTTTATTTTATTTTAGTTTTTTATTTTTTTTGTTTATTTTTATTTTATTTAATTTTATTTTATAGTCATTTTAATTCAATTTTTATTTTCTTTATTTTTTTAATTTATAATTAAATTAAATTTAACATAATTAAGCTTACTTTAATTTATTTTCTTTTGCTTTATTTTATTTAATTTTATTCCATTTTACTTAATTAAATTTAATTTATATTTATTTAATTTATTTTAATTTAATTTAATTTTATTTGATTTAATTTTATTTTAAATATTTAATTTAATTTAGTTCCATTTATCTTTTAATTTATTTTATTTTTTTTCTTTATGTTATTATATTTTAACTTTTTTATTTAGTACCTTTTAATTTAATAAATTAATTATATTTAATATAATTTAGTTCAATTAAATATTGTATAATTTTTTCTTTTAATTTGTTTTATTAAATTTTATTTTATTCTATTTTATTTAATTTGATTTAGTCTAATTAAATTTTTTTTAAATATTAAATTTTATTTAATTTTTTATTTCATTTATTTTAATTTTATTTTACATAATTCTTTTACTTTTCTTTTAATTTGTTTTATTTTATTTAATATCACTTTATTTATAATTTAATTAAATTTAATATATAGTGTAATTTAATTTATTCTATTCTATTTTTTATTATATTTTCTTTCATTTTACTTAATTTATTTTAATTTAATTTAATTTTATTTTATTTTAATTTATGTAATATTAATGTTATTTTATTTTATTTTTTATCATTTTTTTAGCTTTCTTTTATTTAATTTTATTGTGTATTCTGTTAGTTTGAATTATTTTATTTTATTTTACATTATTTTATTTTATTTTTTAATTTAATATCAATTAATTTATTAATTTACTTTAATTTAATATTATTATGTTTAATTTAAGTTGGTTTTATTTAATTTTTTTCTTTTAATTTATTTTATTTTATTTTTCTTGATGTTATTTTATTTCAATTTATTTTATTTAGTATCCTTTAATTTATAATTAGATTCAATGTAATATAATTTGGTTTAATATAATTTATTTTAATTTATTTTATTTTACTTAATTTAATTTCATTTCATTTTATCAATTATTTTTGGAGTTCGCCAATTCAATTAATTAATAAAAAAGTATTTGTCTTACTTATAAATATGTATGCGCATGGTTGTGTGCAAGTTTGTAAAACACCTACTTGAACTGCTATTAATTTATTGCCCTCCCATCTTTTGCAATCGAGAAAAATTCCAACCAATTACACGCTTTTTATGGTTTTCACCAAACTTTTTCTTTTTCTCACTTAATTGCCGGCTTGTCGGCTTCTCGGCGCAAATTAATTTTGTCTCTATGCACATAAAACATTATCTAGATAAGCATTTAATTAAAATCAGACAAACATTTAACACCATTTGCATTGCACAATACTTGGTTAGTTAATCCACTTGGCAAACACACATACAAACATGCATACATACACATACATAAATAGAAATTTCAATTTGCTTATTTGCAGCTGATTGCAAAATTGATAAGCAGCAAAATGAAAGCAATAATAATAAACAACTATTAAATGTTTGTATTTATTTATTTATTTATTTTTGGCTGTTTATATGTATGTATGTATTTGTTTTTGGCGTATTATGTAAAATGAATTTAGATAAACATCTATAAATATTTATTTGAAAATAAATACATATATATATATATCTGAGAAAGATACTTGCTTACTGGCGTATACAAACACACATATGCACATATATTTAGCTTATAGCTTAAAATCAAAAACAGTGCCATTGAAGCATTTTAAATTCAATTAAAATTCACATACCAACACATGTGGCAATGTAGGCCTTAGCGGAAAAATGTAACCTGCTAAAATAGTGGAGACAGAGAAGACTTCTTTTTAAATTTTGGCAATTGCTTTCATTATGCGCCAAAGGAAGGGCCGAAAATTATCGAGATGGGTTAAAAACTATTCGAAAGTAGTCACTTGACAATGTTGCCAATTTTCACCCAAGGAAAGTGTTCATCCTTTCTTGATTTATTCACTCTTGAAAAGTCGTTCAACCTTCAAAACTAATAACGAAATTCTTTATCTGAAATATGTGTTTATATAGTGTGAACGTTCAATGGTAAAAAGCGTGAACGGCAACGTTGCCAATTTTCACTTTGAATTTTTTGTAAAAAGCTTTTGCTATGTATAGCTTTAGTTAGGTTAGCTTTTTGAAGCAAAAATTGAAAAAGGACTACAAGGGACTTTTACTGTGTGATGTTCAAATTCCAGCTGGCGGCATTCTATCTAATCCATAGCATATATGAAAACCCATAAAATTTTTTGTGCATTACTTAATTAGAATTTTGAAACATTTTTAGAGTAGCTAATAAAATGATTTTGTCAGATAACAAACTAATATTTTAATTATATACATACATGGCATGTCATAAATTTTATTGAGAGTAAAAGCAGCCTTACATATATATGTGTGCATACCCAACAGGAAGAGTTACTAGTAGTTAACTAGAATGCAACTGTTTTGCTTTTTCCAACCCTTCAGTTCATCTTTCATCTCTTTTATATGTTAGTGACTGGTATTTTTGGCGCGATGAAATGTCAATTTTCCAATTATGCATCATCTTCATACTAGTTAAATACTAGTTCATTTATGCTATTTGAGTTTTTTTGTTCACAAAAGAAAATTTACTACTGTCAGGTTCAAACCACGAACTCCATATCTAAGAGCCACAAGCACTAATCGTTCGGCTGTAAGAAAAATAACGAAAAACAAAGAAAACTCTTTTTGGTTCAAAAATAAACTAGTCATATTTTCGATCATTTTCAAACAGTATGAGACTTGTATAGTTCTGAATAAAAACTGGTAATTGCCATAAAGGTTGATTGTTTGTTTAGAAAAAGGCAGTTCGCCTGGCCATTCGAGCTTGTTTGGTATACTAGTCTCAAGGTAGTTTTTAACTAGTTCGTTTCACTACAGGGAATCCACATGGCAAGTTTGGTATGCAATAAAAGAGATATTAAAATGGAAATTAGTACTATTTAAATGCATTAATTAAGGATTTGAGGGAAAAGTTAATGCAGGATATGATAAAAATTTGTTTGTTGTTGGGCGAAAGAGAGGGAAGCTGCCTAATGTGAAGAGAAAATAAATATACTCTTCCATATATTAACAAATATATTAAATTATATGAAGTAGTGTGTGTTTATATTTTATGCTTACATACATTTACATACATATGTATGTATATGTATAAATATATGCTTCCCTGCCTCAAATAATAAATAATAATTATAAATTCCCGCACGCTGTCAAATGCTAAATAGACAAATTAATCACAATAATTGCACATTAATAATTCAAAAATATCACAATTTAAAACAAAAAGCACAGAAAGAAGCAGAAAGGGAGGAAAAAACAATCAACCGTACCAGAGATGACAACAGCAGTGAAACACATGCAACAACAAGAGTGTTAGAGAGAAAATAATAATCAAAGGAGAGGATGAACAAGAGTTGAAAGCAATAAAGATAATAATGGCACGATTTGTAATTTGTAAATTTTATCTGGCAATAAGTGAAATAAATGCGCTTACGTGTGTCTAACTTAAGATGATGATGGCTTGGCTTGGCGTGCCGTGAAAGTGGGTAAAAAAGGCAAAAAAAAAAAAATCGAAAAAAAGCAATTACGAATTAAAATAACACTCTACCAATTCTCAAATGAGGCAAGTAAGGATGCGAAAGGTGGCGTTTGTGTCATAATTTCTTGTCTAGTAGAGGCCAACAACTAGTAGTTTCATATTTACTCTAGATGTTTGTTAAAATTTGGTTCGGATTGATTCATAGCGACACTTCATCCAATATAATACACTCACAGCCTAATTATTTTCATTTCTGCATGCCTGGCAATTAGCTGATCACCACTGAACGAGAATTAAAAGGACTTTTTCTTTTCCCGCCACTGACAAACATCAACGGCTAAGGAATTTGTCATAACATTACTACAAAGATCGCATCAAGGTCTATTTGAGGCTGTTATGAATTCCTTCGGAAGGCTAATGAGTTGAAATACTTCCGCATAACTCACACCTGATTCTGAGAATACTACAAATTTAAGGCAGAAATACCATAAAGAACAGTTGCAGTGTGGTTAGCAGCGCGTTTTGCAAAGCAAAGTGCCATATGTTCGAGTTCTGGCCAACATGGCTTAAAATACTAGACATTTTTATTCTAAAAGCCATTCGCCTCCGTAAGGAAAGTCAACCTAGAACAAACTGGTCTTGTATTCATTAAAAAAAACATCAAGACACATACAATAAATAGCAGAAGAATCTCGGTCAAAAATCGCTTGAGCGGTTATAAAGCGCTAGTTCATTTTATAAAGGAAAAATCCTTAAAGTCACAAATATTAGATCGAGTAAAAAGTTCGTTCGTTTTTTTTTATTGATTTTTCAAAATATGGATAACTTTGTGTACATTTGTCCGATTTAAGTCAAATATGCGCCATTTTGTTCGTAAACTTGTTGCCAACGCGATGCCAACTTCGTTATACCCCTCTCGTAGAAGGCTGGGTCCCTATAGGCGAAAAACTCGGAGACCCAATTTTCACAGGCCTCTTTTGAGGCCAACTTTAATCGTTCGCTATGGACAGGAAAAGATGATAATCACTTGGTGCCAGATCCGGACTATCAGGTGGCTGCATTAGGACCTCCCATCCGGGCTCCTGGAGCTTCTGGCGCGTCACCAAAGATGTGTGTGGCCTGGCATTGTCCTGATGGAACACAATTCGGCCTCTATTGATCAAAGATGGCCTCTTCTGGATGAGTGCTGTCTTCAAGCGGTCCAGTTGTTGGCAGTAGAGGGCCGAATTGAGCGTTGGGCCATAGGGAAGCAGCTCGTAGTAGATGATTCCTTGCCAATCCCACCACAAACACACAGCAAAACCTGGCTGTCAATCCTGGCTTGGCCACCGTTTTGTCGGCTCACCGCGTATCAGACACGACCGATTTTGCTTGACGTTGTCGTAAGTGATCCACTTTTCATCGCCGAATAATCCGAGTTCCACGGCCTACTTAAAAGCCTGGAATACATAACAAATTGTACAGCTTTCCTACAGTGGGTAGTTAAGCCGAAGTCTAAGCAGTAGCCGCTGCACACAAAAATCTCTACAACAACAAGTGCACAAACAATAACAAATCTCTTCATTCAAAACTCTTACTCTGTAGTCCGATGAATATCTTTGCCTCCTGGATCTTGAACCCCACTGTAGTCAGCTCGGGAGCTGAGCTCTTTGGTACAAAACTACTATACCCTTCCGTGCTGTGTACTGTGTCTCATAGTAAACATTTATGGTAAGTACATATATAAACTTAACATATGCACATATATATAGGCTCATTCATAACCAAATTGCCGTTGTGATTGTAATAAATGTATTTGTAATTTTGTGTAATCACTTGAAATGACATGACAGATGGGCTGTGTACAATTATGACACGCTGACAGTGTTAAGCGCTTGATGGCTGACATTTAAATTGTTTGATAGCATAATTATTAATACAAGTGTTTTATGCAAACAATTATACATACTATATATATATACATACATATGAATGTATATATGTATGAGTAAATGTAATATATATAATAATTTAAGAGACCTGCTTAGCAACAAGCAAACATTTTTCGATGAACGTGGTTGCCAAAGCGGCTTATGGCGTATGCGCAGGCGCAGCTGAGCAAGAGGAGGCCACAAAGCAAAAAAAAAAAAAATATAATAATAATTTTTTTATTTTACTGTCGACATGTTGTCTAATCAGTGGATCATACTACAACTACAACGCCTTCATAATAACAACCGACGTCATACTCAACACCGTTAAAAGTTTAATTAAATGCTTGTTCATTGGTAGTGCTGTTGTTTTTGTTGTTGTTACTTAATTATCGCTGTAGCAAATATATATATTTTTTTTGTTTGAATTATATTTATATCTCTATTATTCATTTGCATTTCGTACCGTTTTTTTCTTAATTAGCCATATTCTTACTCAATCATACATACAAACAAACATACCTACATATGTATGTATATGTATAGTTGTAAGCATATGCAAATATGCATTGTAGAAAACCCACTTTTCTTATAAGCTTCTCTTGAGAGTGTACGCAAAAAGTGTTTTTCATGCATTCGTGGGCCACGATTGACGTCAGCAAATCACACTTTTACTCAGTTATGCCTACATATGTATGTCTGTATGTATGTATGTGTACATTGATAGCCATACAAACTCGGCTTATTTTTAGCAAAATTTTATGTAAACAAATAAGTTGCATATTTATTACTGTATTTATTTATTTTTTTCAGTTTTTTTTATTTTTTTATTTACAATACATACATACTATATGTAGGTGATTATGAATGCACTTGCTGGCGCTCACCGGCCGTTTATGGGCTTGGCCATAGGTGTGGTGTGATGTAAATGCTTTTTATCGCTTTTTTTTTTTTGCTTGATAATTTGTTTAATGTACGTAATTTAGCCCATAGAGTGCAGTTAATGTAATTAAAAATTTATATGCATAATATTTATTTTTAGTTCTCTTGTTTTTTTAACGGTATTCTTACATAAGCAACGCTCAGGTTGATTGTAATCAAATTTATCAATAATCATAAAAAATTGAGTAATCATATCTGAGCCAATATTTATCGAGGATTATAAAAATAAATATTTTAAATTTTTAAATTACAAAAAAAAAAAGAGAAAAAAAAAGATAGTAAAAGGGAACAAGGTAGGTAGATAGGTGAGCAGTAGTGGCTTTCGGTGTAGAAGCATCAATACACTTTGAGCAGACTAGCGCCCTTCTGATAGCATGATATTGATTTCACCTTTAAATTTACCTTCCCATCCGCTTCGCTTCCCTTGCAACAATTATTAGACTATATAACAAGATGTCTACCATCTCAAAAATATTATTAGAGCAGTTATTTCCCAGTTGCTGAACCCTAGCAATGCCCAAGGGAGGGCAGTTGCATGGTAGATCAGATCTTGTTTCTTCCTCCTTAGCGTTCTTACCGCCTCTGTCAGATTTGTTAAAATAAACTTCCAATCTTTCTACATATAGTCCTACCAACAAGCTATAGTTAGAAGGCTAAAATAGCAAGCATCGATATATTCATATCCTCCAATAACCTCTTATGTCTCATGGGATTCCTTAAGCCATTGGCGCTGGACGAAGAAACGTATAAAGTAGAGATAACACAATAGACCTGGGTTAGGTTAGACTGGCTGACTCCTTGACGAATAGACAATGCCATAGCTTTATCAGCAGCATTACATGCGACAAAAAACTACTACACTATATGCTGTGTTTTAAATCAACAGAACATTGAAGTAGTTCCGACCACTTTTTGCAGCAACTGAGCTCTGATTTATCAGTGTAAACAATCGAATTCTCATAAGCCCACAAATAATGGCACAGCGGTGTTAAATCGCACGATCTTTGAGGCTACGTTAGAGGCCCACAATGCGAGATAATGTGCTCATCAAAAGTTTCCTTCAATAAATTGGTCGTTTCGTTGGTTGATGGAACCATGGGTCATCCGCATCAAGATCCTCCAATTCAGGCACGAAAAAGTCACTAATTATAGCGATTCCCATTGACGGTATTATTACGATGACCGGCTTCACATT
The DNA here is from genome assembly GCA_037013455.1 of Ceratitis rosa. Lineage (NCBI taxonomy): Eukaryota > Metazoa > Arthropoda > Insecta > Diptera > Tephritidae > Ceratitis > Ceratitis rosa. The sequence goes on along the minus strand of JAWMAG010000041.1, from coordinate 23,694,816 downwards.
TGAAGAAATATGAACCCATAGTTCTCTTCATCCAGTGGACACACCAAACAGTGACTTTTTAGGATGAAACCAAAAAAAAAAAAATTATTTAAAAAAAATTACAAATTTTAAGCTTTAAGCGCTGTTAAAAATAAAGTCGGCCATAAACACTGAGAATCTATAACTTACTCGCTTATATTGGGGCGTAACCCGCAGCTATTCAGGTGGAAAAACATTGGGGAGAAAATAAATTACACCAAAAACAATATGCCATATCTGGTTGTTTGTTATGTATTGTTGTTGTTGTTTTTGTTGTTGTTTTTATTACAGTACACTTCTTAGCTCATAGCCGCCAATAATTTTATGGAATATCATAAATAAAGTATTTAACGGTGCAATATTTATCTCGCGTGTGCAACAGCCAACTGAAAACTCTTCTTTCTAAAAAAATTCGAAATTTCTTTTTATTTTATACTGGTACGAGAAGCATATTAAATAATAAAATAAAAAATATTGAATATTTCAGTAAAACCCATTTTCGCGAATTTCGGTATTCCGTGCGAAATATAAAATAAAAAAATGTAGAAAAAGTTCTCTTGTACATACGTGTTATCGAGAAATGTTTAGAGCCAAGCACATTATTCCCTATGATGTGCAGCGGAAGGATAATAGAGGCAGAAGTCAAAGTGGCAACAGTAAACTTATGATTTGTAGCGTGCGTTAAGATGACAGGATCTATAGCCGCGCAGCAGAGAATAGAGAGCGGAAACACATATAAATATATATATATATATATTATATTTATATATCAAAGTATATTATGTAAGTGCTAAAAATATGTTAGCAAGATTTACAGGCAGCCATGCTGCTCCACGTCAGCGGACGCTGTGGCAAGGAAGTGTGCTTCGGTAATACATAGCGGTGCCGTTAAGAAGGCCGTTCATGCGTGAATCAGCGATTCGAATAACGCAAAATGTTGATGGTGCAGAAAGTATGCGTATGTTTGTGGCGCTTTATGGCGTTTTAGATAAAATATAAATATGTAACTGATTGATATCCTTAACTTTTTTTGTCTTTTGAATAAAAACAATTTCTTGGAGTTCAAAAATATTTTTTAAAAAGTCTTTTCCATTTTATTCTTTCTAAATTTAAATAATTTTTTCCCCTAAAAGAAATATTCATTATTTTATTTTAAAAATTCATTATTTTATTCATAAATTCCAGCATTTCTTGACCACGATTTTTATTTCAGATTTAATGAAGGAATTAGTTCTAAAAAGCTTTTTGGATTTTGTCTATACCAATACCGAAAGCTCTTGGGTTCAGTGATGATGTTAGAGGTCTCAGAAATCCACTTTCATGGGACGTTCAGGAGAGAGGTTCTGTTTAGTGAGGTTTTTTATGGGAAAACTTAATGGCTTTTATTGATTTTACTTTATGTAGGAAATACACTCGCAGGAGTTGACTATCACTGCTGAATCACGACGGCAATTAGAAGAAACAATTGCTTTTAAATTAATTTTCTTTTTTCGTAAATTGGTTTGGCCAGGCTTTGAGCCCTTGATCCAACACGTGCCGGATCGCACTGTTAACCACTCGGCTCACGTCAAATATCAAAAAACGCTTGGATCCGCACTACAGATTCAAATTTGCACACCCCACGTACCCGAAAATTTTACACTGCAGCCGACTCAATCGCGTTTTAACTATTGTATATGTAACCGTCGATTTGCGATATTCGATTTTTTACGGTAATTCAGTGCACGTTTTCCAAATAAAATTATGGCTCAGCCAAAGGAATCATCATCACCAACAACAACACCACGCCATTTGTTCTGTGTTCCATAGCGTGAAGTGTGTTCGCCTCCGCAACGTTTAATGCGCGAAGCTACTCAATCGTATATCGAAGAGAAAAAGAAGAAAGTGTTACACCATAACTATCAGCCCAAATATAGCCAACCATAGGAATAGATGTCTTTACTTAACTTGCCGTTTATGTGCACTTCCTGCATCCCGCATAATCGCACTCGCACACACCCAGGCTGCTGGGTTTTATACTATTCCATGAGCTCTCTTTGCGGCAAAATCACATTCACATCCGCTGGGCTCACACTCATCAATTCTCATTTAACTTTTCGTTTGCTCAGGCGCGCTTTACCCTTCCTTGCTTCGGTTTGATGCTGCTCCTTCGACCCACATTTACAGCAGCGCATATACACGTATATACATATGTGTTTGTTGCTCAAATGACGATTTAAGTTATTCAGTTGTGTTTGTGTATGTTTTTTCTTGATTTTGGTTGCTTTTTTGGTTTGGTTTCTCTTGCAATTCCGTTCAATCACCGATTTTCGGTTGATTTTCCTGTGCGACTCATTGCCTCGTTGCGTCAGTCAGACCGCAAGTCACAAGGCGCACCCGCTCATTCATTCATTCATTTATTCATGCCATTCGATACAGCAAAAGCTCAGCCTCTTTTACTTTTTATTTCGGTTATTGATTTTCACTTGATTCTGAGCCCAAACTGCTGCGCCGCATCCTCGTTGGGAATCCAATTTTTTTAATGCGCGCCTCGCGCTCATAACTTCTTCCGTTTGTATAAATTTCAGCCTCAATGACCTTCCACTTCCGTACGCCGGCTCCGCACATGCTTGCTCGCACATCCTGTAATAGAGTTTTATGAGCGTCTTGTAAAATATGCTACTCAGCGCTGGAGTGTGCGTGTCGCTGGGTGTGTGTGCGCGTGGTTTAAGGACAACTGTTTGTAGGCGAGGGTGTGTGAATGCGTCGAGTGTGTGCATATTCTTTACATCATTGTGCCTTCCACGACCAAAGCGGCATCACACCAACCAACCATCTGCTCATCAGTTCCGCTTACTAACCGTATGCCTGCCTGCGTCCGCGCCCGTTCCTCCGAAGCAATGTGCTCGTTTTTTGCCTTAAACAAGGATCACTCGCCGGGTTATCGCAGGCTCATAACTTACTTTATGGATTTTACTTATTTTTGCTTTATGGGACTCGCGTGTATAGCATGAACCCAAGAACAGCCGCATGCCCGCTAATTTCTCCGCAAACGCTGGAGCTTATATCAGCCGCTACCCCATAATATCCTCATACCGTTCCCGCACGGTTGGTGGTACCAACAACGCCGGCGTTTACTGCACGTTCGCTGATAAAACCAACCATCGGACCATACGTTTCAATTTTTATCCATCTCGTTGTGGCATTTTTCTTATTTCTTCTTCTTCTTCTGCATTCATCTTTTACATTTCGAAATGGTTAAGGCGTGGCTGCAATATATTTCTTCTTTCTACAAGAAATTTATGTTTCGAACGCTCACTATGAGCTGCGCGCCAGAGAGTTCGATGTGTTTCCGCTTCTGTGTGTGCGTGCGTGTGTGTGTGTGTGTGTGTGTTGTGAGCTGCAATTGATAGGGTTACAAATATCCGCAGATATATGGATGGTTTTGTCTCAGAAGTCTATACTTGTGCAATATTTGTTTATACGTATATCCTTCTGGTGTATGTATGTATGCACTTACCATGTGCTTATTGCTCTTTGCTTCCGCTTTGTGACAAAACGCTGTTCGCTCACCTATGCAACTCGCATGCGAAGTGGATACTTCTTTTAGTCGAGCTTCAGCTTAGCTTCGAGATGTCCATTAAGATTAGATTGAATTATGCGAAAAGTAAAAACTTCTAATATTGCATACTCGAATAGTAAATCTCTTCTTAGCATACATACATAATTAATGGTGGGTGGCGCTGGTGGATGTGATAGAAACTAATATAAATCTTGAGTGCCGGAAAAAATTTATTGGTATTGAGCACCCTTTAATGGATGGTGCGATTTTAATTGAAGAGTTTGGACTTTTCGTTTTCGTTGTTTAAATATGTAGGTGATTGTAGGTAATCCCTTGAAATGCCGTTCAACACAGACTTCTCTTCATCTACAAGCTTAATCTTGAGCTGTAAAGTTAAAGAAAACTCGATCTTTGGCAGTGCGTCTGTCTCTTTTGTTTTACTGAGAATGAAAAACATCAAAAGCCCTAGATAATCCCAAAGACTACCCTGTAGTACTTTTTATGAAGGCCGCTATTGGCTCGAAAGTTTTTGACAAGATTATCCGTTGCCAATGGTTTCTGTTCTTTCTCTTCTCTGTTGCAGATCACTGCATTGCTTCAGCTGATATACAACTCACCTCATTCTGGAGACTTGCACATCTAAAGCCTCTTTCCGTCTTCGTCCCTGTCCATTAATCCAAATGTTACATCCTTACCATCTGCTTATAGATTGTTTCCTTTAATCACTTTAAATAATACTTTTTCGGAGTTAACGCATTGACTAGGCCTTTCTCCATATCTTTCTTTCAATGCCACCCTACGCTGAGTCAATTGTTCCTCGAAGCATCAGCTTTATACTAGTATAATACCAGTTTATTTGTGAATTTAGCTTACACACTACATGGAAAAAGAGTTTGCATTGAGCTTTGAAGCTTTAACCTTGGCTTTTGCATTAAAAAAAATAGGTCTAAGAGGAGCGAATACTAAAATTGAGTATACTAGGTAGAAGTGTGCTTGCATCGTTTATACTATTTACTTAACCAGAAATAGGAAACTGGTATTTTATCATACATTAAATACCAGTTTAATACTAGTACCTTACAAGCCAGTACGCGTTACAATGCCATATTGCCTGGGTGTCAAAGTGTGTGTATAAATCTGTAAAATGCAGTTTCAAGCATTTGCTTACATATTTCCCGTTGTAACGGTATTTACTAACGCTATTATTGGCGATGATGGCTCAGTTTGTGCGCAGATATTGCTTGCGGCGTCAAGTGTTGCTAAGTGTCATTTGCCGTTAGCAACAATTGTTGTTGCTAATATTATTATTACTATCTGACTGTGTACATATATATGATCATATATGTAATTGTATGAGCGTGTAGTTTTTGTTGTAGTGATTTTAAATACAGATAACTTTGAGTGAAAAATACATTTTTTTTTATATTTATTTCTTATAAATTTTGTCTTTAACAAAAAGCAAATAAAAACTTAGCAAACAAATTGGAAATAGATAATAAAAAAAAAATATAGAAAGAAAATAACAACAAAAAGTATAAGGCATAGGCCAAGAAAAGGTAACTGCAAAATGCGTAGCAGGAGTGTCTAAGCATCTGCGGCATGCAATAGACCAGCGAGCTAGCGATTCACATTATCAGTTGTATGTACGAGTATATATGCTCGTACGTATGTATGTAGGTGTATTAGCAATATAGACCTCAGGCGGTAATTGCCATATATGTATGTAAGCATGCGGCACACGAGGCAATGTCAATATATATATGGCGTAAAGACACCTACAGAGGCACATGTAATGTGCTCTTCGAAATACAATATAAAGGGTGATGGAGGCAAGAGATGATGAAAAATATTTAATTTTTCTATATAACTTGAGGTACTGGTTCTGACGAACGCGCTAGTGAACCTGTCGATAGGTTTATGTACTCTAGAAGGGGATGTCATTGAATAATGGGCAGCCTATCTTCTAAGGAAAGCACCATTAGGGTAAATTATATGATAAAAGCCCACAAGCTCAAACGGAGCTCAAACGTCCATTTTTACGCACCATCCTAAGTATGTAAGGCTTAAGCGAAAGGGTTGAACTTTCTGTCGATGTCGATCAAGGTTTACTGCCTTCTTTTCGGCCTTATCTGCAATCAAGATGGATCTTTTGCAACACTCAAGTATAATCTCCATTTTAATTGTGTTGACTTAGTACACTTTATTTTGTTCTCTCTCTCGGAAATAATATATCTGGTACCAAAGACCATCGTGATCATTATGCTTCCACGATGTGAGTTACTAGGATTTTTTTCGCTCCAAATGGCTATAGTCCCTCTGAGAGTTCACCAACTCATTAATAAACTTATTTCTGAAAGGTTTTGTAAGAAACTTCACTAAGACTTGTAGGTTGCCTCTTTTTTCTTCTTCTTCATAAGAGAACTCTTTAGAGTGTGATATATATACATATACCATATAACAACCTTACAAAAGTAACTAAATAGTTGAGTTTCTCACCGCTACTGAATATTCTTTTCAATAAATTTTTATTTCTGTTTATTCGAATTTTGTCTTTTCTTTTCCCTTTTTACTCGCGAATTTCTACGTGCTTGCCTATATTCGAACACGTTTGCTATCTTTTTCTGATTATAAGTTGAACAACGGTGGCGGTGTCTCTGCTCTCTGCGGCAGTGGCTACGGCTTCGGTTGATTGCCAATTCTTGTGGTGCAACTGCCAGCCTATTCTGTTGGTTGCCATAAATTTTACACCTTTCCACCAAATACAGAAATTGTTTTTCACCACAGACGCCATACGTACACGTATGTACATCGCCTCCACCGAGCTCCCGGTTCTCTGGCCGCTGTGCGGTAATTGAGTGAGCACAAATGTGAGTTGCGGCGGCAAGCTGTTCAATGCAATGTGATAAGATAATTTAAAAATATCAAAAAAGAAAAAAAAAAATAATAATAATAATATAGAAACAAATAACGGGTATGCAAATGTAAATACAAATACATATATGTACATACCTATATACAAATATATTGATAACACATTGGTAGCAATGTTAATAACACATATGCAACATATGCGGCATGCCACGGCGCTCGCAATGCCTATGAGAAGGGTAGTGTAAATATAATAGGTATATACATATATTATATATATTTGTATACGAAATCGAATCATTGATTTTTGGCTTCCGTTCCTCACTTTTCGTTCATTATTTTTATAACTTTTATTTTCTATTTGCCTTGTTTTCTCCATATGCGCGTTTGGTAAATATGTACACGTATAATGGCGTCAGTTGCCACCGCATAAATTACCGTAGTAGTCAGCTGGCATGGATAGGCCGGAATTATATGCAAATCTCTATTGAAGAATATGAAAAAAATAAAAGTAATCTTAAATCTACATATAAATGCAATTGCACAGCGACAAATGTACATGCATATGTACATACAATATATATATGGAAACTAAACGAAAAAAAAAAATAAAATTAATATAATTGAAGCTAGAATCCCAAGCAGCAAAGCCATACCAAAGAAATTACACCACAATAAATTTTCGTGTGCTGCCTTAGTGTAGGTCTGAATAGAAGTAGGCTTTGGTTTGAGCATAGATCTCTATGTCCCACAGTAAAGGAGACTACGTAAAAGTAATATGAACTGTGGACGACTTGTCTAGTTGAATACATTCATTTGTAGTATCTATGAAGGAGGCCTTAAAAACCCCTTGCTATCTAATTTACCACAAATAAATTTTATATTCAAGCTGAAGCAACCTATTTTTTTTTAATAAATATTAGTAAATGAAATGAAAAAAATATTTTTTTTTTCAACAGTGGAACAAACCAAATCTATGTATGCGCTTATGCCTGGTGGCAATAGGAATTTTAACCAAAATATTTTTTTTTTCAACCAAAAATTATTATTTATTTTTTCATCATTATTAATCAGTTTATCAGTTCGAATATTAACAGCTGTCAGAAATTATTCCATCAAAATATGCACTTTAATTTATATATTAATAATATTTTAGGCAGTAAATATCTACAAACAAACATATGCACATACATATGTAGGTATATATTCAATAGGTTTGTTATTCTATTATCAGCTGCATAACTTAACGCCAAGTTGGGGGGCTTAACACTCGAAGCTTTCACACATGCCATCAACCTATCAAAGTATTTCCTAATTTAGGGCTTTGGATATGTGAAATAACTGTAATTCCGTACATTATTTTTTATTCGAATTTTCGGTATATACCATACACATACATATGTATGGTTGATAAGAAATATGGAAGCGATGCTCGTCATGATAAGTCGTGATAAGGGGTCTATGGCAAATTGTTAAAAAATATATGAAAAATCCAAATTATCCGAAAAATATATTAAGACTGTAGAAAATCTGTATCAGAGTCAAAAGCACATTTCTTATGCATACATACATATAAAAGGTACTCTAAAAGACAGTAAACGACGTTTTATGCTAGCTAAGCATTATGAAAGCATTTTACAGAAAAAAGTCCTTGGAAGAACTGAAAATATTTTAAAAAGAATATAATCTAAAATCTGTGCGCTTTAATTCGCTTTCCCAGCGCCGTTCGGGAAATAAATTATTTGCCTTTAAATTATGAAGCTGCTCAATGCATACGCTTTTCTTATGATAATTTAAAGGGAAAACTATATTTTTTTTTGTTATTTTTTGTAAATTTTGAATGGAGAGAAAAACAAATTTGCGTATGAAAAGCGAAATCAAATTTTCGACTTTTCAAAATGAGGAATTATATGCTTTGCATCTATGCATCTTTATTATTTTATAAATTTTTTTAGTTTTTTTTTTAATTTATTTGCATATCTTAATGGGTGCCTGCTTGTTTGTGATAACGATGTTTTAGAAAACAATACTTTTTCAATATCCTTTTTTCTATCACCTAAAGAATCTCCCCTCCTTCCTAGAGCAACTTTAAACAAAAAAGTCCTTAACCTATAATCAACGTTCTTTTCTTACTTCAATCTCAATTCAATTCGATTTGACTCTTTAAATTGCACAATAAGCACACACTCACATACACACATACATGCACGCAGTTGCTTGCTAGCCACATACGTAAATACTATTTGCCTACGATTTTCAATTTCTTTTGTATTGGGCTACGTGGAATACTCCCGATGATTTTTCGCTTTGATGGCATCGATTGTTGGCCAGGGACGCTGTGGAAAAGCCGCTGACAAAGCAATTTGCGTAGACTTCCTAATTGATAGCCTCGGGGAAATATTTTTTATTTTCCATTTTTTGTTTTTTTTTGCATAGGAGAAAAAAATACAAAAACAACAAAGATTTTTAAAAATGTAGTAAAGACGAAGAAGAAGGGTGCGCGAGTTCGCATCAGAGAAAGTAAACATTGTTGTTTAGTTGTTGTTTTTGTTGCGAAATTTTCTCTAACAAACAATGAGGAATCAAATTATTGTAATGATACATAAATTGATACTTTGACATAAACTGTGCGTGTGTGTACATACATATATTGTATATATATGTATGTGCGATATGTAGGGAGCTGTAAAAGAATAGGGTGAAGAGTTTATGTTTTCTTTTTTTCTTTCAATTTTATAGAATATGTGTGGATATTGATTTTTAGACAACTGAAAAACAAAATGCAGAACAATTGAAGGTTTGCAGAAAGCGTTCTTAGCGATTGTCATGATGATGATGATGATGACGATGTTGATGTATTCGATGACTGTGAAAATTATATAATAACAAATAGCTTGATGTAACAAAACCAATATAAACATAAAAAGAGTGCCGGGAACTTGGGAGCATGTGTATGGGAAAACATCACTACAACAATAACAATTATAATACACGTGTATGTATGAATGCAAAAATAATATTTACAAGCAAGCAATTTGAAAGAAAATTGGCATTAATAGAAGGGAGGGTAAAAAGGAAAAAGCAGATGAACTTTTAAATACATTTTTTAATTTAAAAATTTCGAATCTTATAAAAATTTATATTAATATTCAAAGAAGAAGTATTGAAGCTTTGGAAATATGTCTGAGCAAAGTAATTGTTTATTATAAGCCAACGGCAGGATATTTTTCTATCTGTAACTATGTATTTAACAAAGGAATAAAAATAAGCTTGAAAAATGGACAAGTTTGTTGTTGTTTTAAATTGATTTGTTATATTTTATTGAATTTTGCTTCATCTCATATTGATTTTTAATTAAGTTTTTTCTTTTTTAATTTTAGTTATTTTATTTTAGTTTATTTTATTGTATTTTGGTTTATTTTATTCTATTTTGCTAAAATTAAATTTTATTTAATATTAATTTTTTTAATTTATTTTTTTATTTTCTTATTTAATATTCTCTTATTTAATTTAATTTTTTTTAATTTTAATTTTATTTTAATTATTTTAATTCATACAAACAAACCAGGCCTTTTAGCTCACTTAAAAATTACAAACATTATTAGTATGTATGGCCGCAAAAACAAATTTAAAATTTTTTTTGTATTTTATCTTATTTCATTTTATTTTTTATATTTTTTTATTTTATTTCATTTTACTTTAATTTATTTTATTTATTGTATATTATTTTATTTTATTTTATTTATTTTATTTTATTTTATTTTGTTTCGTTTTATTTTATTTTAATTCATTTAATTTTATTTTGGCTTACTCTATTTTTTTATTTTTTATTTTGTTTTATTCATTTAATTTTTTTATTCTATTTGATTTTATTTTATTTTATTTCACATTAATTTATTGGTATGTATTTTTTATTATATTATTTTATTTAATTTAATTTAGTTTTATATTATATTAATTTATTTCATATTTTTTATTTTATTTTATTTTATTTTATATAATATTTTTTTCTTTTATTTCATTATAATCTAAATTATTTTATTTTAAATTATTTTATATTACTTTATTTATATTTTTATATTATTTTATTTTATTTAATTTGATTTTATTTTAATTTAAATTATTTTATTTTATTTTAAATTAGGTGATATTACTTTATATTATTTTATTTCAATGTATTCAATTTGATTGTTTTTTATTTTATTTTATTTTATTAATTCTATTTTGCTGATTTTAATTAATATTTTTTTAATTTAATAATAATTTATTTAATTTTAATATACTTTATTTTATTTTTATTGTTTTTATTGTTTACTGTTTACTTTATTTTATTGTATTTAAATATATTTTTTTTATTTCATTTTTTTTTATTTTCATTTATTTCGTTCTATTTTAATTAATATAATGTTATATGTATTTTTATATTTAGTTTAATTTTAGTTAATTGCATTTTACATTAATTTATTATAAATTATTATTTTTAAATTGATTTAAATTCTTTTGTTTTATTTCAGTTTTTTAATATTTAATTTTGTATTAATGTATTACTTAATTTATATTGAATGCTTTTAATTTTTGTTTCTTTGTTTTTTATATTATTTGTTTTATTTTGTTTTTATTAATTTAATTTAATTCTTTTAATTCATTTAATTTCATATTATTTTTTTTGTTTAGTTTAATAATTTAATTTTTATTTTATATTATTAAGTTTAACTTTATTTTTATTTTTTTGGTTTTTCAAATTTTTATTATTTAATTTTGTATTAATATATTCCTTAATTTATATTTTATTCTTTTATTTTTTGTTTTTTTTGTTTTTATTCTAATTAATATAATTTAATTATATTTTATTTTACAGTCCAGAAGTTAACAAATGTCGCTACCAACAGTATATACATATTTTTATAAGGACTCTCCTCCTTATCGGAAAAACCCGCAGTGAGAAGATTCCTCCATCAATAGCTTAAGGAAGCGTTGTTTATGCCAATGAAAGCGCAAATTGTTCGCTTGGGTAATGAAATGTTAACATGCATATCTTGAAACACATATATACAGCTATAAATATATGCACTCATACATATACAATTAAACCAATAAGTAAGTAAGCTCTCAAGATGCGCAAAATATTCTGTGAAAGAGGGCAGTGCAAGCCTTGCGAGGAAAAGTAGTAAAGAAGAAGAGAAAGCACGGAAAATAAGTGTAAAATAACATAAAGAAATAAAAAAAAATAAATAGAAAAGTAAAAGAAAACACATTTTCGATTTAACCGGTGAACGTAATTTCCTTATTTCGCAATGCATTATGCAAATTTGCTACCGAAGAAAGAGAGAAGGAGGGAAAAAAGTGCAGAAAAGCGTCGAATGGAAGCGCAGAGTAAACGTTTCATGAGCTTCAGCAAACACACAACGATACTAACATACTTAAATATACTTAAATATGTGTATGTGTGCATTTGCGGCAATCAAGCTACATGTAGCGTGGAAATTGGAGTTCCACTTGAGGAATTTGCTCAAGTCATCAACCATAAACACATACATATCTACATATGTACTACATACGTACACGTATGTGTACTCGTATGTATGAGTATGTGCTTTAAACTTTCATATTTAACGTCGCTTTCAAGTGTGCATCGATGAGTTTGAGTCGTAAGTATTTATGTACTTGTATATATGTATGTGCATACAAATGCTTGTAAATGGTTAGTTAACCGGCGGGTGTAATTGCGACAATTTTAGCATTAAAATTTATACCAACTCGAACAAATATGCGCTAAAAATTTGTTAACAACATGCTCAAACAAACGTAACTACGGCACATACATATGTACACCACATGTGTATGTATGTATGTGCATGAACGTACATATGAGTGCTTAACTCCATCATACATTTTTATTTTGAATATAATGGCCTAATGGTTTTTTCGAAAACTTTCTTAAGCCGAGACTCATTGATGGATATGTACATATGTATGTATGTACTCATATGCCTACTCGTATGTATGCATGTGTATGTTGCTGTTAAACGGCATTATGTTTGCTCGTTAGCATAAATGTTAAATTGCAATTACCAAATTATAGACCGAATACGTTTTCAATTGTTCTTTTTTTCTTTATTAAAATTATATTACAAATAAGTAATTGACTCAACTGAGTCTACTGGTTTAGTTTTTGGTTATGATTTAGCTTCTGGAGTGCACAAAAAAGCCTTCAAATTGCGGTAAGAGGAGTGAAGCGCATCATCTCAGTTACTGACCTGGTCCTGGTATTCACTTAGATAGGTGTAGCCGAATGATAAACAATGCTCTAAGGCTATGCAAGGTGGGCCCGAAGACTGTTGGTCTGCGTTGTTTATTTGCTTTACGTTTAATATTAGGTCAAGTAATCAGTTCGTTCGGTTTTTTTATTGATTTTTCAAAATATGATAACTTTGTGTACATTTGTCCGATTTAAGTCAAATATGCGCCATTTTGTTCGTAAGCTTGTTGCCAACGAGATGCTAACTTAATAGGGGTAGAAGGCTGCGTCCCTATTGGCAAAAACCCCGGAGAGCCAATTTTCACAGGCTTCTTTTGAGGCCAACTTCTCACCATTAAGCGCGTTCGCCATGGACAGGAAAAGATGGTAATCACTTGGTGCCAGAACCGAACTATAAGGTGGGTGCATAAGGGCCTCCCATCCGAGCTCCTGGAGCTTATGGCGCGTCACCAAAGACGTGTGTGGCCTGGTGTTGTCCTGATACAACACAATTCGGCCTCTATTGATCAAAGATGGCTTCTTCTGGATGAGTGCTGCCTTCAAGCGGTCCATTTGTTGACAGTAGAGGGCCGAATTGAGCGTTTGGCCATAGGGGAGCAGCTCGTTGTAGATGATACCTTGCCAATAACACCAATCAAACAGCAAAACCTTTCTTGCCGTCAATCCTGGTTTGGCCACCGTTTCCGCCAGCTCACCGTTTCCGCCGGCTCACCGCGTTTCGACCACGACCGACTTGACGTTGTCGTAAGTGATCCACTTTTTATCGGCAATCACCAAACACTTCAGAAATGGGTCGATTTTGTTGTGATTCAGCACCGATTCGCAGATGGAAATTCTGTCCATGATGTTTTTTTGCGTTAGTTCGTGTGGCACCCAAACATCGAGCTTCTTTTTGAATCCAAGATTATGCAAATGGTTCCAAACGGTTTTCTGGCTTATCTTTAGCTCCTCAGTAATTAATTAAGTGCTCACGTGACGGTCTGTTTCCACTATTTCGATGATTTTATCGCAATTTTCGACGACAGGCCTCCCGACGCGTGATGCATCTTTAACATCGAAATTACCGGAACGGAACCTGGCAAACCATTTTTGTGCTACACGTTCGTTTACAGTATCGGCCCCATAAACTAAATTAATTTTTTCAGCCGCTTTGGCTGCTTTTTCGCCTTGATCGAAGAAAAATTGTAAAATTAAGCGGATTTTCTCTTCGCTGGTGTCCATCTTTGACGACCGCTCACAACGTACTGAGTAAATCAATCGAAAAACTGTCGAAGACAAACTTTTAGCGCGAATAAACACGTTTTCAGTGCTGTATAGTATGACATGATGCGACACGTAACACAAGTACTATGGACAATAACGCCATCTCTTAGATAAAAACCGAACGAAATTTTCTCTTGGCCTAATATTTAATAGAAAAAAACTGCCGAGCACGTCGAAAGGTACAAGTTTCAGTAGGGAGTTTTCTCCTTTCTTCGGCATCGAGCTCGAACTTCTCCATAGGATTCACCGTAGCCCAAATGGTGTTGTTGTTGCGCTAGTTTTACTCCAACGGGTACTAGAGATTACAGAAATGCAGCAACGCCTGTGAAAGCTCTTTGAAAGCTAAATCGAACTTTTGATAAAGCTTCCTCCAATGGTTTTTTTGTTGAAGGATCTCTCGAAGGCTTTGATTTTTATTGCAAACACCTTGCGATAACTACTCACTACTGTAATTGGTTCTTGCTGAGTTGCCAGATAGGCATCAGTTTATTTAATACGAGTATATAGCATTTAGTACCTTCTAATCTCTCAATACTTCATTTCTTAGAACAGATGTTGAGATGAGCAATCTAACGGTACATTGCATGTCACTTTGCAATAAAATTGAACTCAAATTAACACAATAAAGAGAAATTCCAATATAAATGGCAATCAAAATTACAAACAAACTTTTAGACAATTGGAAATAATGTCTACTGACAATTGACCTGTCAAAATGGTTAATTAAAAATACAGAAAGGCAACGGATGAACAACAACACAAAATTAAAGTTGGCCAAACCATGGCAAAGCAAAGTCATTACATTTTGTACGGAAAATGATCAAGCGAAGCCCAGCGGCGATGACAGTAGGGGAATACTAAATGACAGTCACTCTAGTGTCATACGAACGAATGAATGTGTGGTAGTCGTAAAGTGCGACGATTGACAGGCGTGCTAGCCGCGGGGGAGGAGTTTGACAAACTGCAGCTGTGTGACAAATTATCTGAGCAAATGACCAACTCACAACTCACAGTTTGGGTTGTACAGAACGATCGATCGCTCGATCGATTTGGTCTTTTATGCAGCGAGTTGATCGACACCTACCAATGAAGGTGATTAACTAAAGCGAAGAGTATGCGGGGTGCGCGGATATATTCAATCCAACTTAAGCGTGAATGTAAATACTTAAGTGAGAGTGCAGCACTTAAGCAGATGCCTTAAAATTTGCATAAAATAATGAGTTTGATCATGGCGTTGAATTATGTTTTACTGTCGCCTTAAGTGGCACCTTCAGAACTCCGCTACACTTTCAGAGTAGACAGGCCACTTGCTCTGAGCACACGTACGTAATGCAACTTCAACTATATACACGTACATATGTACATACTATAGATAGATGTAAATGTTCATATAAGCATGCATTTTTTCAACGTCTGCCAGCCATAACTGACAAGCAGCTGATCGAAACCGTTCGCTTGTAGGCGTTGTAGCAGCGGAGTTGTTTCTCGTTAAATGTCCTTGTAAAAACATTCTTTACAAGGATCATATTTTTTTGCTGCCTTCTCCACACATCAGCTGTTTGTTAATATTATTATCATTATATTTCCATTCATTACATTTTCTTGTGTTGTGTATATCCTTCGGGTTGAAAACAGCTGAGTTGAACCGGTCCTGTTTGGAGTTTTAGTGTTATGCGCTCTTTTGCTCTGCCGCTGGCGCCACATCCTTCCTGGAAGTCGTAAACAATGAGGACACACTTCACTACTTACACACATGCTTACATGCGTACATACATACATATGTTTAAATATGTAAGGACTGGTTGGAATTTTACAACAGCATTGCTCGCTTGTCTTATCTTAAATACAGATTAACATACATAGGTACATACTTTTAAATGCGCTGAACTCTGCTCTGAAATTAAACACCGCTGATTAGGTGGCATGCTATTGTTATCTTTACTAAAAATGGAAGAAACTGTGAGTAGAAAATTACATTGCTGTCTCTGGTGGTGGGATTATAGTATATATACATAAATATAAATACATTTATTTATAAATATATATACATACATATGTACATAGTAATCACAGCTCAAATATTAGCGTTATTTTTGGAAATTATGAGTTATGCTTCATCTAGTGAAAAATTTTAAGATTAAAATGAGAACAACTGTAAGTATTTTTTGTTCATTTTAAACGTTCATAAAAAAAATTGTAAACAGGTGGCAACACGTCGGAAAAATTCATAACAAATATTTTAAAATTCCAATGTTCGATTTTTCTTTTCAACAATTCAAATTTGTTTATAAGAAAATTATAAACGAGTGGCAGCACCTTGAATTGAATCTCGAAAATCTACTCGTTCGACGATTTAAATTTTTTGCCCATTTTAAACGTTTTTGATAAAAAAAAAATTGTAAACAGGTAGCAACACGCCTGAAATACTCTTTGCAAATACTTAAAAATTCCAGTGTCCGATTTTTTGTTTCAACAATTCAAATTTGTTAATAAGAAAATTGTAAACGGGTGGCAGCACCTTTTAAAAATAAATAGTGAAAATGAAGGATTTGGAAGATCCAACCTTATAAATCTATTCGATTTAATTTTTTTTTGTTAATTTTTTGGATGGGTGACAATCTTGCCAGAAACAATATCAAATGCTTTAAAAGTAAAAAGTTTAAGCTACTCACATATTTAAATTGAGTTGGCAGCCCTTCACCAGTAAAATACTTGCTGTGGTATGCTTTAACCTTCGGTAGTTTGATAAAAATTCGTTTATTTTATAATTTTTATGGCTTTTTTATTTATTTCTAAAAAAAAGTTGCAACTCTTTTTAAAAATATGCAAGCAGTAAACAAGTCTTTCAACTGTTTTTATTTGTTAATTATATTGTAGGGAGTCGGTAGATATTGCATTATTAAAATAGTTAAAAAAACCGGATTTCATTGAAAATTCCAAGGATGTGACAACCTTACTGAACATGTTTCTAACTGTTATAGCCTATTTCCACCGAGCACTTAAATGCATTTAAGGCCTCTGTTAAGTGAATGAAATGTCAAACGTTTCCACCGAAAGTGAGTTAACTCAAACAGCTGATTTTTGTTTACATTTGCAATTTGCAAAATTTGTCACAACTATTGAAATCATGAATTCAAGATTCATTTTATTTGGCTATTTATGGAATCCTATGATTTGCAAATGCAGATTATTGCTGCATGTTTCCATTCTCACTTTTACTTGTTTATTTCCTTAAATTATTTATTTTGTTCAATCAGCTGATAGCTGCCAGAGCCACGCATATTTTTATGTTGAGGGGATCGTTTGCGATTCCGCAATTGCTTTGTTTCTTTGTTATTCTATTTTTTTGAATGAAAGAGGAGAAGCATTATGTTCTCCAATTACATAATAACTCACTTTGAAAAGTGAGTTAACACACTTTTATACAACAACAAACACATGGGAATTTAGCATTTAAATGCGATTAAGGCTAAAATGCATTCAACGTCCGGTGGAAATAGGCTATTAGCTTTCTCAAAAAGCATTTCAATGCAATATTTGTATTGTGTGCCTCCTTTTTCATATATTTTTAAATTAAAAATTTTAAATTTGTGGCAACCCCAATAAGTTTTCCTAATAATTTTGTGCCTTAACTAATACATTTTCAGTGTTTTATAGTTTACCTTTTATTTTTATATGTGTTATTCATTAACTTTCGGCAATAAATTTCACTGGGATCAATTCCTGACCAGCCGCCTTGCTAAAATCGTTCACCTCTGAATTGTAAGGCCGCTCGTTGTTGTTTATCCATTTTAGTCTTATTAGGTCCAACGAAGTCTTCTAAGGCAATTAACTCTTTTCTACCCTGAGTTCAGCAGATTTTAATTCTTTTTTTTTTGCAGTCTCAAAATTTTTCATTCCACACTTCTACTTCCAGCTTTAATATTTTTAATCGTATATTGTACACACTTGTATATACCTACATATGTACATGGACCCGCTCAATTTCGAAATTATCTGCATATTCCAAATTCTCAACAGTACAAATTCTCATTTTGCTAAAAGCGTTGCGAATGCAGGCGCACACATACATACGAGTACATACATACAACTATGCATATAGTATCATTGCATGTGTGTATGTGGTATGAATGTATGTATGTATGCATGCGAGTCTGCGGTGGAAATGGAAGTCTTAATTAAGAACCGAAATTAACATTTTCCAGTGAAATATGCCAACCGCAATGAGTCCACCGACGTCCAGCGTCTCTGCATGCGTGTGTGTGTGTGTGTGTGTGGGTAGGTATGGGTATAGAGAATTTCGAGAATGTGCGAGTCTGGCTGTGTGTGGTAATAACAACATTGTAGGCCAGCTAAAAATGCAACAAGAGCCGCCTCCCAGCCATCACCAACCCTCGACCCGGCCACGACTCCAGGGAGGAGACCCATTCAATGAGCTGAGGCGAGATGCCTCGAATCTCATCATGCATGTGAGACTGCACATTTGTTAATACGAAACATAAATATGTGCTTGTCGTATGCTGGTGTGCGTGTGTCTGTGTATGTGTGGGTGCGATGTTCGTGTTGTTCAGTGAATAGCAGTCGCCGCCGTCGACGCCAACGTTCTCATCGCTAATGCGGCTTCATTAAGCAATGACTAGCGTTTGCCGAGTTGCGGCTGCTCTCCGGCCTCTGCCCGTCTGCAGTGAAACACTATTATTATTGTTGTTGTTGTTGCTTGTATGTTGTTATAGTTACAGTTATTGCTGCTGCAAGGTGTGCGCATATTTTTAAAATCAACAACAACAACAACAACAACAACAACTACAACAACAACAACAACAGCAGCAGCAGTAACACCCTCGACACCAATGCTGAGCGGCGGACTGGATGAAGCGATGACTGAATGAATGGATGGGAGCCGGCATGAATGCCGGGCGTTACTTGGGGTTCTTACGAATGGACGAGCACAGCCGCCAAAAAGCAAAGAAAAAATGTAGGTAAAATATAAATAAACAAAAAAAAAGGATGTCTATTGTTGTTGCTGCTGTTGTTGTTATGCTTAAATGCAACTGCGACGCGTTCGGCGGATATTTGCGCTTCAACACCGTTCAACACGGAAATATTCTACACGAAAATAACGAGAGCCTTTATATGCGTGTGTGTGTGTGTGTGTGAGCGTCTATGTGCCCGTGTCCTGTGTCCTGTGTTATGTATGTACATGCTTGGCACATGCACATGTCCTTGTTGTTTATGCATTTCCTGCAGTCATGCCTTTTTTTCGGAGCCACACATATGTATAGGTATACATATGTAAATATGCGTTTGTGTGAGTGTATGCGCGCGGAATGTGATGAATCGATAAATAAGAGAAACAAGCGAAAAAAATTCACCAAGTACCACTAAAAATAAAAACAAAACTCGCATAAAAATACCTCAAAAATGTGTGGGAAAAAGGACGTCCTCCAATATGTAGATAAATATACATATTTATGTATGTATGCAAGTTTGCATGCAGGCAGCGAAGGAAACACGATAAGTGAAATAGTGGAGGAATAATAAAAATACGGACGAAAAATTGCCTCGGAAAAAATTCCATTCCATTTCAGGTAACGGCTGCAAATTATTTACAGTGCCGAGCTGTGACTGGAGCGGCAAAAAAAAAATTTCCAAAAAATACAAAAAAAAAAGAAAAATCGTCAAAAAATATCAACAATACACTAACGCCAAATAGGGAAGTGAAAAAAGTTACAGGGTTGCCATTTCTTTAAAATTTTCCAGTCGAAAGTATAAATTTATCCAAAGCAGTTGTGAACTTAAAATTTAACGTATTTTTGAAAAGAGGTTGCCATCTCTTTAATATTTTACTTTAATTAAATAAAAAAAAATATATTAAATAATTTTATACACGTACATATATCGGAAAGCTTGCAGCAAAAAATATTTTTTTTGCGAGTTGCCACCTATTTAGAATTTGTTGATAAATAAATTTCATGATTTATTATGTTAAGAGGATAAGTAGTTATTCAATATTGATAAAGTTTGTGGTGAAAATATTTTTTAAGAGGGTTGCCACATTTTAATTTTTATTTTATTCAGTTGACGAGTACAATTATTGTGTTATGAAATTTAAGTGGCTCAAGCGTAACCGCACTGAAAAATAAATTTTTAATAGGGTTGCCAACTTTTTAAATGCTGGGTTTGATAATATGTGTAAATAAATAAGATCCTCAAAAACTTAAATGTATTTTTATAAAAATAAAGAAGCTTAAAGGAATGACCTTGAAAAATTTTTCAAGCATGGTTGCCATCTGTTTGAAAAATTAAAATAAAAAAAAATTATTAAAAATGGAAATAAAAAAAAACCTAGCCGACATTCTTGTGCTATAAAAAATAAAGGTTGAAACTATGAAACTATTTTTTTTTAAGATTCAAATTACAAGCGATGAAGGCAGAAGGTGAGATATTGACACAGGAACGTGTGACCAGAACGTTTTGTGCGGCAAAGAAACATAAAAAAGGACTTCGGCTTTAGCGTCCTGGTGCAATAAGTAGCCTAAAAACGCTAAGCATTATATTTACTTTCAAATACGTGTACACATTCATACATATGTACATATACGTTATATAATACATATTTTAGCATACAAAACTGTTTCATTCAAATTTTTTATTGTACTTTATTTTTATAAATTTTTTTTTCCATATTACAATCGCCTTGCTGTATGCGCCATCCTTTTATTTATAGTCTTCTACATATCTACTTATGTATACACATATGTATGTCGATATATTTTTTTATTAAAAAAAAAAACAGCTGTTCGAGTACCTTTGCCTGTCGATTGGTATGCTGATATGTATTTTAACACATTCATATGTACGAGTATATGTATGTATATGCACATGTGCTTGTACCAACAGTGGCTATGTCGCTCGGTCTGTTGCAATTCTATAGCTGTTGGTTGGATTTTCAAGTGCACTCAACGGTGTCGGTAAGCACACAAGAATCCATACATAAATTAACATATAAATGTGAATAAAAATACGGCGGTGGTTGGGATACATCTTTCTTTGCATACATGTACACATATATATGTACACATACATTTATTTTGGGTGATGTGTGGTGAGCTCTTGGTGATATTGATGAGTCAGCCGTTACTCTATAGTGCCGATCTCCATTCGTTGGTTCCACTAGTTTAACCTACTCCGGCGGCAGGACAACAGCTAATTTGATGTAAGTATAGAAAGTCCTTCGCCAGAATCTACCCGTACAGCTTTAGTACTGAAGCTTCATTTAGATCTCTGCCAACAACTCTACATTACTATCGCTAAGCGATGTGAGAATGTCGTTTAAACCATAAAAATGATAGTAGGTGGTGGAATTAAGTTCAAGAATGGGCGAACTCCAATTTGCACTCATAGCTGAATATTTAATATAAACCTTTTTCGGATTAATTGTCCTTTTAAAGTTTGATCCTTACATGTCCTTACAGATTTTCTTAATTGGTTTGGAATAAATTGTATACATATAAGGCTATGATAAAAAAAAAATTTCTATAAAATTTAATGACATAATTTTGAAAGGACATTTTTAAGGATACAAATTTTGAAAAAGGAAATTTTTTATTCGTGAATTTATTTATTTTTGGAAGTATTTTCGATTATCTATACTTTTTTGCAACCAACAGCAGCAGCTCCCACAGCCAGATACTCATATGAAATTCCGGGAGCAGCAGCTACTTAAGCAGCCGCAAAATACATTCGCAAGTGGAACGTTTGTACTCAAAAAAAAAAAACAAAAAAGAAAAGAAAACAAATTGCTGATGTCATTAACTATGCACACATGCACAGAAACAGACATACATATGTATGTACATATATATAAGTATATGTACATGCACTTAAGTATGCATTCTGCTTGATATCCTGTCGTTGCTGCGCTTCGCCTGCTGCCGTCGCACACCCAGTTGAGTGGCATCAACGCGCACGAAATTCGGTTTTCGGTTTTGGATTTTCGCTTGCGGCTTTTGGTTTTTTATTGCTTAATTTTATTTCATTTTATTTTTATTTTATTTTATTTTATTTCATTTTTTTTTGCGGCAGTAGACACTTAAACATGCATGCGCTCGGCGCTCAGCGCTCAGCTACTCACTCGTTCATTCAGCCAAGCTTTGCATTTACTCATTGAGTCATTTATGCATTGCTGCATTGAGTAGTGCATTCATTATTGCATCAAGTGCTGTTGTTGTATGTCAAAATACACAAAGAAAAAAAAAGAAACAATTTATTTGCATTTAAATTTTTTTTTCACCACCGCCCGCGTCGTTAATACAGCGTGACCTCGCTGTGGAGTGCTGGGGAGAAATTATACAAAAAAAAAAATTTAAATTCAGATAATTCGAAATTACGGCATATTTTTGATTTTTTTTCGAAAGCTCTTTCCCTACTCCGCCTGCTCGTTATGCAGCCACTTAAAATACGTATGCAGACTTGCAGTTTTTGCTCCGAGCAAATTTTTTATACCAGCAGCCCTTGATGGGCTGCAACGACAATTTGTGATTTTGTCCCCTTTTTGTCAATTACGAAAAAGGGTTAAAATCATCGGTGTGTAGTTGAGTGAATTGGCAAATCTGATTTTTATTTTTACACTTGATTTTGCATAACCAAATCATAGGAGTATTTGATGTGATATTTTTTTGAATTTTATTTTTTTACAACTCTTTTCTGCTGTTTTTTCTTTGTTTTTTTAACAAACACTTAATTAAGCAACGCAGTTTGTGGCTGAGTGGATGATAATTTTTCGATTATTTGAAATTTTTTTTTGCCTTTATCTAATTTTTAATTAAACTTTTTTTTATTTGGATCGAGGTTTATTCGGTTTTTTGTTGCAACTCATGTTTTCGCTTCTGATTTCTGCTCTTCTGTTGCTGTCGTCGATTTTATTCGATTTGCTGATTTTGATGTGCTGTTAGCAATGGTTGTCAGTTGTTGTTGTTGTTTTTGTTGCTGTTCTTCCTGTAGCTGGCGGCGTTTTTGTTGACATAACACTCGATTATCGCTCAACAACAAACACTCAGCGAATGGCGCAAATTTATTGCGGGTTTAGTCATTGGTTGTAGCTGCAATTGCATTTCAATACCGTTATATCCATTGATATTGTTGTTGGAATATATTTTTTATGATCGAAAATAATTTCAGTTAGTTTTTGTTTTTTAAATTCGAATATATATGCGAATTTTTTTATTATTTGAAATGGTCTCAGATATCAATGCAATAAAATCTGCAAACTCTTTGGATTCATTTCATGATCCTCTTCAACAAGCATGGCACTTGTCTTTCAGATATTATAGATAGATGGAGAGAGAGAGAGAGGGAGAAAGAGAGATAGTGAGAGAGAGAGAGAGGGAGTGAGAGAGAGAGGGAGAAAGAGAGATAGTGAGAGAGAGAGAGAGGGAGAGAGAGAGAGAGAAAGAGGGAGAGAGAG
Organism: Ceratitis rosa; assembly: GCA_037013455.1. Lineage (NCBI taxonomy): Eukaryota > Metazoa > Arthropoda > Insecta > Diptera > Tephritidae > Ceratitis > Ceratitis rosa. The sequence continues at coordinate 23,671,401 of JAWMAG010000041.1, read as the reverse complement.
AGAGAGAGGGAGGGATAGAGAGAGAGGGGGAGAGAGAGAGAGAGGGTAAGAGAGAGAGAGAGAAAGGGAGAGAGAGAGAGGGAGAGAGAGAGGGACAGAGAGAGGGATAGAGAGTGAGAGAGGGAGAGAGATAGAGAGAGAGAGAGAGAGAGGGAGAGATATAAAGATAGAGAGAGATTAGAGTTAGAGAGAGAAGGACAGTCCAAAGTTTGTTCCTTAATGAATTTCTTCCCATCACTAGCCGAATTCTAGAAAAATGTCTTATCTCACCATTCATTTACCAACTTTCCGAAAAAAATGCTCCTTTTATATGTAAGAACCGATTTTTTACCCAGAGAAATGGTGTGAACTCAAAACTGGAAGGAAGGAGTGAACAGAGTGGATATTTAGGGAGAATGAACTTTAAAGTGTCGTTCCTTGTGTTCAGTCTTATTAAAAACTGTAACTTCTTTGGCCACTTCTCAGTGTGGAAATAGTTTTAAGCGACACCTGGCGTTTGAAATTCGTTTAAAAAAGAAAAGGGAGAGAGAGAGAGTCAAAGTGTCATCTGTCAATGAGTACCGTACCAAGTAAAGCGACTAAACATCTAACAGTGTTGTTATTGTCTGCGAAGAAAAGCTCAAAGTAACTTTTTCACACTTCTTTTATGTGATCAGCTAAAAAAAAAAGTAAAACTTCCTAGTAAAAAGAAAATGCTAAATAAATAAAATGAGCATTCATTTCCAAATCATTTTTATTAAAATATTAAATTTTTTTTATTTTTTGTTTTTTTGTTTTTTGTTTTTTTTTTCATTTTATTTTTGTTTTTCTCATATTTCCTTTTTCATTACGTATGCCAGCCGAGATTGGTATGCGATGAATTTCGATAAAAATGTCCTTTTAAGACTGTCAAATGTACAATGGTTGAGAGCAACGCGAGGAAAGTCGCGGAAACGCGCGCGGGTAGAGGCCGGTTGAGAGCTCCGTCGCATATTGAAAATGACAAGAATTTCTTAATTTCAATGAGTCGAAATAAAACGCAGCGTTGACAACATATTGTTATGTCGAAATTAACGAGCAGAAGAGGCAGCAACAACAGTCAGTGTAGCCAGGAGTGGGAGTAGGAGACAGTAGAAGCAGCAGCAGCAGCAGTGGCTTGTATGCATGACAATGACATTCGGGCTGTCAGCAGCAACAAAGCAACAATGTAACGGAGCAAATCAGGAGAATAAAAAGCAAGCAAGTAAGCGAACGGGCAAAGAGCAAATCAAATTGAAATGTGAATGGAAATGGAAACGAAGCCATGAAAAGATGATATTCAACGCGAGGAAATGAACAAATGATATACTATATATGTATGTAATATATATGTATAGTATGTAGTACAAAGTGATGTGTGCATATATGGGCGGGTGTGTGTTTGTTGTGGAATAAAATTATAAGGAAGCCGAACAAAATTAAATGATATCAAATAAAAATACAGAAGCAAAGGAAATGTGGTACATACCAAGGCAGGCAGTTATCCCTATGGCAAGCACATACATACACATGTACAAATGATACATATGTATATGATCAGTGTGTACCTACATATATGAGTGTACATATGTGTATAGTGTTCTGAGGTAGCATATTTATGCGCATAAATTATTTATCTATATAAAAATGTTGATACCCTTACAAGTGCTCATATGCTGCACGAATTTGCAAATCCCGCAATTTCGGGTTTGGAAAAATAAAAAACTTTGGGACTATGTAAAATATAAACGAAGTTTTTCAGCGAATGCGCTTTAAAAAATGGTAGCAAAAATTTTCAGTTTCGGGATCCCGAAACCAATAACCTGCAAACTGGTAACGGGAAGCATGAATTCGGTATCAGAAAAATTTTGTTTAATAAGCCAATTTATTCTCTAGTGCGTAAAATAAATAAACATTGTAACAATTCTTTCATAAAAACAATATTGTCTCTTATGTCCTTGGCATCGCTGCCAAAATTTTTTTTTACTTTTCCAACGTCAAATCTGCAACAATTTCACACAAGTCCTTGCCATTTGGCGCAACTCAAGCCTTAGTAGTACATGTGAGCATATTTCACGATATGATTTGAAATAAACTTCTGTTGTGTATGTGTCTGCCTTTGAAAGGGTGAGAAGCTTGCAATCACTTAACAACAAGACTATTTCTCTCGTCCACCAGAAGCTCAGAGAAGCAATGGAAAGCATATTCTATTGTAAACTTTATTTGGTTGTTGATTTGTTTGATAGGTGATTTGGTTGACAGCTGTTTTGTTGCTTGCTTCGTTGTTTATCTGCGCTCTTTGGCTGACTGGTTAGGGGGGTGGAGGGTAGTGGAGTTCGTCTATTGGGTCACAGGCGCTACTCACTTTGAATGGAGACATTTGAAGATAATAAAACGTACGAAAAATATGCTGCTCTAGGCATAAAAATGATGAAACATGTCAGCAAATATGTGGCAGAGTAGAGAGGGTACACTGCGCGAAATGAAGTACTTATAAAGATTTCTAGAAAAAAGTGAAATCACTTGTGACTAATATACACAGCACTGGAAAATTAAGGGATGGACATTCAATCCCACTTCTAGGGACGAGTGCCACCAAAAAGAGTAAGGAATCTGCCTGCCAGAAACCTGCAGTTTGAGAACAGATGCCTTAAAGATCATAAATGGTATTAGAAATTTGAAAAAAAAAAACACACTGCAAACATACTTGAAATCGTTGCAGTTAGTAAAGGTTTGATCGCATTAACAAGTTTAAATCGGGAACTTACAAAATCGAAAATACTTAACGAAACAACTTGGACATACTCCAAAAAAGCTGAGTGACGAATATTTTTAAAGAAAACTACTTTTATTTGAACTAATTTGATCTAGCATCGAAGTTACTGTAATCGAAGCTGAGATATTTCTTACACCAAATTTAAGTATAATTTTTTTAGATTTGAATAACACAAAAAATTGTATCTTCCTTTTCATAATCGTTTAGTTTCTTCTGTGTTTTGTAGAAAGTTTTTGGAAAACAAAAGCAAAACCTGAAGATCTGCCCAGCAAGTAATTTCAGTATGGGGCCAGAACACGCATTAAACCTGCCGATTGAAAAAGATTCAACGGTTAGTCGGAAGACAACATTTGTTCTACAAATAAATTATATACACGGCTATAGAGCAACATTACTGGATATAGCACGCTACGTGTTCCAGACTCACCAGGCAGTACTCCCTCTGAAAAAAAAAACTAATATGAAAGGGAGCAAACTGTGCATTTGCAGCATGTTGCATGTGATTGAGAGCCACAAACCACTCAAGGTGGCTGATGTTTGTGGCTAAGGAGGAACAACAAACAGGCAGAAGCGGCTCTTCTTCGTTTGATAGGGGATTTCAAGGTATAATTTGTGATTTCTGTAATAAACTATAGTTTGTGGTCGCTACGTGGCGAAAGCGCTGCGGTCTCTTCGGTCAATGGGATATGTGTGAGTTGGGATCAGTATGCGTTAGTGCGTGCTGCGGTAACAACTGGCGAGTGCAGTGGCAGAGAGGTCGATGTGGTGGTCTGCACAAAGCTGCTTTATGTGACAAACGTGGCTTGTAGATGCCATAAAACTAGCTGCCAGCAGTGTGTAATATGATTTGAGACGCGTAAACCTACCACCATCAACAACAACAACAACAGTGATTTCACCTCATAATAATAATTCGAACAAATCATTGTTTTTGTGATAGCAAATAGTTTATTGTTAGTGCACGTGTCAGCATTTTGCACACGTTAACATCCTGTAAGTACGACGAATTCTACGAAAAAGAGAAGACATTCTCAATAGCACAACCGCATGCCACAACAACACATGACACATACATTAAAGCATACATACATACATAAATATTTGGAGTGCATAACTATCTCTAGTAATCCTTAAGGGACTTCCGAACAAGGAACAAATCAAAGAAGTGACAATGAAATGAAGTGAGAAGTAAAGACCAAAGCAATGTTAGTAAGCGCAAAGGAAAGAAAGTATAATAAACTAAAGGCAAGCAAAAAACACTGGGCATGGGAGAACGCAAAGTGTGTGGAGTGTGGGAGCACCGGTCGTGTGCTGGAACACCAAACGAAATCGACACAAAGCCAACACAACTCAAATGAATGGCGGAAGTACAAAGAATGACATGGAAATAAACATAATTCATACACAAAGCGCAAAAAATCAGTTGAAAAGAGAACAAAATAAACTCGAAACATACGCCAACAAAGAATCAATGAAATATAAAAGAATTAAAAAGAAAAAAAAAAAACTCCCACCATCTTAGAAGTGTCATAGGACCACAAGCCGAAGCGCAGGCTAGAACAGGAAGTGGCGAAAATTGCAAACGTTGCCGAAAAAGCGGACAATGCACCAAAAAAATAACATCTTCCGTGAAGGAGAGCAAGAAGAAAGCACACAACAAATACAAAGCTCTGTGTGTCACCAGCGCTCCCAGAGGTTCGACCTTGTTTTGTGCCGGCCAGTGTGGCAGGAAGTTCAATCAGCAGTACACAATGTGTGTTTATGAAAAAATTAAATGAATAAAGATTTTGCAATAATAGCAAAAAAGCAACAATGCCTAGAAGAAAAACCGATCTAAGGGTCAACGCTGCTAAAGTGAATCAAATAAATTCAAGACACAGGAAAATGGTGAAGGAAGCGGTTGTCAATACGTAATTGAAGGCGGAGAGAGAACAAGGCGATTTTTGTTGTAAACAAACAAAATAATAATCGAAATATTCGTTTATAGAAAATTAGCAGGACATATTAAGGAAATGAAGAACAGGAAGTTCAATTGCCACGTGGAAGAATGCCAAAAAATTAGAAGGCAAAATGAAGTGTGTGAATGATGAAAACATTTTTGGAAATTCAATAAAAGCCATTAACGCGCTAACAGCTGGGAGGAGGGTAAAAGCGAAGGTAGTGTAAAAATATTTGATGTAAAAAGTTTGAAAAAAAAATATTTAAGGAAGATTGCAATCCAACTGATATTTGAACGAAAACTGAAAGGTAGAATAGGGCAAGAAAAGGAAATTAGGGATTACATAATAATTTTCCCCCTTTTAATCGTGACTCTTAGCTGAATTCGTTCGAGTTTTTCCAACAGATGTTGGGAGCTACACCACCCCTGACTGGCTCGTGGGGGTTTTCAAAGGAAGCTTTTTTACTTCATGACAGAGCTGCATTGGGGGGAGCGAGCGCTGCTGAAACAAACAGATTTGCACCAATAACCAGCCACTTCGAAGACTACTGCTTACAAAATAAAGAAAGTCTTACCGCTGGTGATGAAAAAATATATTTATCTCCATTTCTAGATAAAAAAAAACGAGGACTTCTAGAAACCTAATTACCCGTCTCTAAGCGCATGTTTTTGGATGAGGGAACACGTATTCCATTTATATTTAGTTGAAATTTGCCGGTTTTACTAGTAGATGTCGCTAGCAATATGTATAAATTTCTATGAAGCTTGTGGATATTCTGCTGTTACTATGGTTCATTCTCCTGTTGCAAAGGTAAGAATGAAAAACCGAAGAGTCAGCCTGTAAAACGCAAGAAAGTGTACGATATTTGGCCGCTAGGTGGCGAGTGGGATATAATGCTATCAGATCTTTAAATATTGTTCCATTTGAAGTAAATAAAAAAATTGTGCTATATGTGGAGCCAACAACAAAAATCTATTAAAAGTATAAAGCTAGGCTAACGAAGTCATCGATATTACATATTTATTCACTTACTGAGTCTTAGAACAGAGAGAGAGAGACGAAGAAGGCCTCTACTCTGTTGGGGAGACTAGGTAAAGAAGAACGTGGCTGTTGTTAATTCGGCTATAATCGCGCAAGCCGAAGAAGAAGAAGAAAAAGAAGAAGAAAAAGTAGAAGAAAAGAAGAAGAAGAAGAATAAGAAGAAGAAGAAGAAAAAGAACAAGAAAGAGGAGAAGAAGAGAATATTGAGCTCATACAGACAATAAGCCAAATTATTTTCAGATTGAAAAAGAAAGTACCAGGGGATTAACTTGACCAGAAAAAAATTCTTTTTGTTCTTTTTATCTTCTCTACATAATCTCCATTGATTTCAATGCACTTCTTTACCCTATAGATCCACTTCTGAAAACAGTCTTCAAAATCTTGCATTTTACTCTTATCAAGTTCTGCATTAACCGCATTAATTATCTCCTCCTTTCATATTTTTTTTTAATTTTTGGAAATAACTAGAAATCACAAGGTGCTGACATCATTACTTTAGCTGCCGATTTTTGTTTTTAAAATTCGTGATTCCCAGACTTCTTCTTGTATCCCAGATGATCACTTAATATTTGCGATACAGTCAAAGCAGTCACTCCCAATTCAATTTTTGACTTCACGAGAGCTACAGTGATGTCATCAGTGGAAGATTTTGTTCGACCTTCTCGAGGCGTAGGACGGTCCGATCTGTAATCTTCGGAACCACTTAGGAATAGTCTTTAAAGACGGAGTAATCGTTCAATATGCAATTTGGCATTCTCTGAATATTTGTATTGGCTGTAAATTACGCCCAAATCCGAAGAGAATCACAGGCGAATTTCTGTTTGCGTTGGTGGTGTAATGTCATCGGGACTGTTCTCAGTTATCTCGCGTTTTCTCGTCTCCATTTTAGCCGATTATCATAAGATTTGAAAGGAAGACTAATAAAGTAATTGCAAAGAATTTAGTATTTTTAGACTTAACAGTTAATAATAATAATAATAATAATAATAAACTTGACAATTTCAAAGTCACCAACTGACCGAACTTTTGCTAATCCCCTCGTATTTATATATATCTAAGAATATTGAAATGTCCTAAAGGCGAAGCGAAATATAATGAAATAAAAAAAAACACCAAAAGATATTGATAGAACTTGAAAATAACAAATAATGAGACTAAAGATAACCAATAAAGCCACGCGCTTTCTATTTCCACACAAGTTGAGTGGAATTAAAGTACAATAATAATAAAAAAATGGGCAAAGGGGACGAACGTGCAAGTGAAAGTGAAAGAAAAAAGGTATAGAAAATAAATTAAAAGTAGGCGGAGGTTGAAAAGAAGCAGTGACTGCTTACTGTATGTGGCACGTCCAACTATCAAAAGTTCGTAGTTTTTAAACCCAAACCATTTAAACTGCCATAATCAATTCTAAATTCGAGCGTAAATACATATGTACTTATCTACAAATGCCTATGCATATAGTGCTTTAATCAATCCAACACACTCATCTGCAAAACGACCACAAAATCGAAACTTGACTCCACTTTCTCTTCAGCGCCTTCAAGTATGCTTCAATCAACTGACAGCCTCGTCTTGGCTCGTGTTTGTTAGTTATGCTCTTGCCACTTACATACATACATACCTTCGCAATCGGCCTGGAATTTGGTTTTTATTGTTTTTTGCGGAAATTTTAATGCTTCACTGCTGAATGCTTTTCCGCCGCTTGCCTTTGCTGATACGCCTTGCGACTTCCATGCACTTAAGGCATACGATCACATCCTTTTGGTCATATACTTTCGGATTTTATGACTCTGAAAGAGCTTCGGCCTACCCATAACTTGTAGATAGTAGTGATTGTGGCGCAGGCATAGTGCTGGGTCTTCGACTCGAAAGCGTGCGCTTGTGTGGGTGCGTGTGGTTGTGTGCTTTGTATGCGTGCAAGTTGCACGTTTACGCGCAATAAAATGTTGACTCGTGCGGTTTTAATGGTTTTTTGCTGATACAAACACTAAACGCAGTAGTTGGAATGCTTAACAATAACAACAACAACAAGAAATAATAAAATAAAAATAAAAAACAATAAGGTAGAGCTAAGTTAGCGCCGTTATGAGCTCAAGTTATGGATAGTTTTTATAAATTTTTTATGGAAGTGAACTACTTGCAACTTCCTTATATGAGGCAAAGCAAGCGATATGTATCTCAATTCCAATGTAGGAAAATTTAATTTAACTAGCTGCATCATAAAATATTTAAACAGGTGGCAACTCCTTCATAAATTTCTTAGTTTACAATCTCTTAATATTGTTTCATGACATTTTTGTATTTAGCATACACGGTGTGTCCCAAAAATAATCGAACTTTATATTAAAATCATACAACATACAGCACCATCTATTGGAAATTTGCAACATTAAAAAGTTACAGTCGGATGACAGATGTAAAAGTGACAGTCATTTCAATAAAACCAAAAGCGTGCTAATGGTTCCAAAAAAAAAGAGCAAATAGAAAATTTTGTGTCAAACTTGAAAAAAAAATTGAAATTGAAGTTTAAAAAATTAATAAAAAATTGAAAAAAATGAAGCAGCCGTAACCGAGGTACTGAAGCACATTTCTATAAATGACATAAAAAAATCTACGCATGCGCTGGTTGATCGTTCCAAACGTTGTGTTGAGTCAAATGGAACCTATTTTGAATAAATGATAACTTTCGAAGATAATAAAATGTGTATTTTACTATTTTATATCCAAAAAGTTCGGTTATTTTAACCTTTTTAGATTTCTAAAATTAAAAAAAAAATTTTGTTTTAAAAATTTAATTACAGTTTTCCCTCGTATGGCAACCTTTTTCTGAAATATTGGCTTAGTTTCTGGTTGATTTTTGAAATAGGTGGCAACCCTTCAAAAATATGTTTAGCTAAAACTCTTTTTAGATATATTATTTTTTATTGCCAATCATATGATCATATTTTTTTCAAAATAAATTTTTCGAACAGGTGGCAACATTCAAGCACTGTTTTGATTAAAAGCTGCCATTGCACAATAGAATTTGGAATTTTTTTTTCATAGCAGTCGCTGGATTTTTCTACCTGCATCTGTTCAAGTCTATTAAGAATAACCGTTAAGCGCACCAATTTAAAACACCACCGACAACAACCGCCGCTCAGTATAGAGCTGTAGAAACAAATCGGCACTTCATAAACGAATATGAATGCCTGTAAGCACAACAATCACCATTGCTGCAACGCTTCATTGATTCCAATTTCAGCGCTACTTTTGTTATCCTTGCATATTGCGCTTAGCTCCGCTCGGCGCACCGCTTCACTCTGCTGGCTTCACTTTCACTTTCTGCTTTCGAATAATTCAGCCCGAAACCCTTAACCAATGATTTTGTTGCTGTGAAAAGTGTTTATTGCCATTTTTTCTCTCTTCTTCTTTTCATGTGCTTTATCACAGCATCGCCTGCCTGCCACCCGCAGTTTGTCCTTAGAACTCTGCGGTCATAATTTCAGTTTTTGCTGTGCTCAGCATTCATTTGTACACGTGTCGTTGAAAAATCTCTGCCCATAAAATTCGCTTTCGCATCGCTTTGTTATTAAATAGCTCAGCAGTGAGTTTAATAGTAGTACTAGCACCTCCCTTTCTCCCTTCAGCAAGCAGGCGCATAACTATTGCTTTTATAGTATATATGTGTGTTTATATATGTGTGTATGAGTGTTTATATATGTATATGTGTGCCACTGGCTTATGTAATGTCAATTTATCAAGGTTTGGTTTCACTGTTTTCGACACTTTTATTTCACTTTTCGCCTTTTTTGCAAACGTTTGCCCAACCTACATACACTCACACACAGACATACACACACACACATGTGTAATTTCACTGCATTTTGGTTACGTTCGCCTCTTTTTTTATACATTTTATGATTTTTAATGTGTCATTGACACATCATAATCATAATAATAATCAGCTTTTGCAACAACAGTGGTTTGGGCGGTCACTCGAAGTGGCGTAGGCTCGTGCGTAAAAGGATATTGATAAAGTACATACCATACATACATACATACCAATGACTTTGTTTTGGTGAATTTTTATGCGTATTTTATAATAAACTTTGGTTTATTACAGTGCACACCTTTTATGCTTTGCTTTGCTTTGCTTTTAGATTTGAGTTAGAGGAGGAGTGTTCGAAAATATGCAATCGTATATGAGAACGTCAGCAGGGAATGTCAACCCATCGGAGTGTATTTCTGTTATAAAGTAAATGCTCCTCATAAAGAACCATCAGCCGTTCGAAGGTGGCTTAGTATAAACAGTAGATCCCTCCATTTATTGGAAAAAAGATCAAGACGCAAAACCACAAATTGGAGGAGGAACTTAGCCGATAATCGCTTCAGCGGTTACAAAGCGCCATTTATATATGAGAACGTCAATCTTAGACTGAGAAAAAATTTGAGGTGGAGAGCAAAAGTCCACTGCACTGGGAAACATGCGGAAAGCGTATCAGTGCGGGGATTTTCGCATTGAATGTGTCAATAGGCTTGACATAAGACCTCCAATGACGAGCTACGGCCGCAAACTTCACCCCTCTCAAGTTTGGTTAAGGAAGCGAAGCTTATGAGCCTGGTGGTGAACAAGGGCAAGACGAAATTTCTCTTACCATAAAAGAAAAATTCATATTTACGACCCAACAGCCTCGTCACCAACAACAATGTCAGCTTTGAAATCCATTGAGCAGTCACTCCTCGCAACGGTTTTTTAAGAGATCATATCTAGAAGTCCCTTACCGTTCTCGTCCTGCTATATGGTGCAAATGCGTGGACGATGACAAGACTTGATGAGTTGGCATTGGGAGTGCTTCAGAGGTACATTTTGCGTGTTTATGATCATCTTTACGGTGGGTACGATGAATATTGCTGTACGAGATATACGGCGACATTGATATAGTTCAGTTAAACGGGAGACAGTGGCTGCGTTGGTTAGGTTAGGTGGTCAAGCTTTGAAAATTTTCGTTGCAGTACCCGCCGGTGGAAGCAGAGGAAGAGAAAGATTTCCACTCCGATAGAAAAATCAAGTGTAGAACAATCTGACTGTACTGGATATTTCCAATTGGTGGCCAACAGTGAAAAGAAAAGTGGCCCTGTTGTTAATTCGACTATAATCGTGTATGCGGCGTCTACACCAGTAAAGAAGAAGAAGCAGAAGAGTATTAAAAATGCACCAAAATAACCCCTTGGTAACAGATTACTTACTAATTTTTGTAAAAATAAGAGACTATTCAGAAACTGTTGAAAATTATAAATTAAGTTCTTAGAGAAAGCTTTTTCTTAGCGCCATCTACCGCCATTTGCTGAATTGATGTTAAAGAACTTTTTTAAGTGCATAACCGCCATGCCATTAGTTGAAGATGAGTACTCTCTCAACATTAACTTGCATTAAATTGAATCGTATTTATCTAGCTTTCCAAGAGAGGGCTGTTATTAACAACTCTCACCACTACATCATTGGCAAATAACAGGAAAAGTATATGCACTTAGTGTTTAATCAAAGTGAAATATCTTTGTGTATGTAGGTATGTACCATCTATTCAAACACAAGTGGCTATTTATGGTAGTGCCAATACATTAGGCCAACCAAAAACAAAATGCTACTAAGACAAGACCGCCTACTCTGACACTTCCTTCCGGCTTTGGCGTTTTATGAGCAGCTTTGCAGGTACAAATAACAAGCTGACATAACGGTTTTTCTTACTCTCTATATATATGCAGTTAAGTGCGAGTAAACATCTGCTTCATTAACGGTAAAATATTTACCTTGCCACAATCTGAGAAACACAAGAGGAGCCCATCAAATGCCATCAAATGCCAATAGCAAGCAACTAGCTTAGTGGAAGCGGAAATAGCAAAAATATCTAAGAAAATCAGTTTGCGTGGGAAGGCGGGAATTCGGGCGTGTTTTTGACAAATTTGTCAGCTTCCGGCAATGGCCGTTTCATGTTTTGTAAAGTGCGTGGCACTTCATCACAACGCCAGCTCTCCGCTTTAATGTAATTTGGTTTTTTTACTTTTTCCTTACTTTTTATTTTACTTTTGATCTTCCGCGTGTGTTTTTGTTTTACATCAAAAGTTCATTTAACGTTATTGAAACAACTAGGCAGGTAGCGCATAAATACCGAAATAAATCACAGGAATCAATGGCGTTCCCGGAAATCAGCCACAATATTTGCTTGCTCTTGTTTTGCACACCTCTGTTCCTGAGAACTTCCCGGTGGTCTGCGCGTGTTTTATAAATTGCGCATTTCCTGCAATCCTCACCTTATCACGATTATTTGTCGTTGTCGATTATACTTGAAACTTCACATGCACACACATACGTACATGTAAGTATCTATTATTATTACGTATTTTGAGCTCAGTGTGTTTATTCCAAATATTTGTTGCCCGCTTTTAGGCGTACAAGCATCGTAAGCACCTATTATGAGTTAGAAATCACTGTGTGTATGTTTGTGTGTGTACGTAAAGCACTAAATTGAGTTGTGTTTGGGTGTTTTGTACCTTTTATTAGAGAATATTTTCCATTTGAGCATCACTTTGCTAAGTGGATTTCGGCTCATCATGTATTTGATGGGCTCTTTTATTTCGAAGTAAATAATTGGAAGTTCGAAGAAAAAGGAGCTTTCCTCTTTAGCTTTATTTTTTAGAGGGAGAAATTTAGAAAATGAAGGACAAAGTTTGACTCAGTTCTCGTCAACAGATCAGGGTGAGGGAGAGGGAGAGGGAGAGGGAGAGGGAGAGGGAGAGGGAGAGGGAGAGGGAGAGGGAGAGGGAGAGGGAGAGGGAGAGGGAGAGGGAGAGGGAGAGGGAGAGGGAGAGGGAGAGGGAGAGGGAGAGGGAGAGGGAGAGGGAGAGGGAGAGGGAGAGGGAGAGGGAGAGGGAGAGGGAGAGGGAGAGGGAGAGGGAGAGGGAGAGGGAAAGTGAAATGTAGAGCTAAGGGGAGAGGAAAATGGAGAGGAAAGGGAGAGCGGGAGCCAAAGAGAGAGGTAGACGGAGAGCGACAAGCAAAGAGAGAGGAAGAGGAGTGTGACCATATGTAAATTTGTCAAAAAAAAAGTAAGAATACAGCTTCAAGAAAGCAATAACAAAATAGAAAATCAGAAGAAATGTGGTATCTTGCGATTTCATATAGATACTATATTGTTATTTTCTCCACCTTTTCCACTCTTCACCTACTTCTTACCCTCTCGCTCACCTCTAACTCACCTCTCGCTCTAAATCAACTTCGCTAACCCGACTCATACACATATACGTACAAAAAAAAAGTTTTACCCAAACTTTTACCTTCCCAACCAATGATTCACTTAAGATTTGAACTCATTTTGCCTAACTTTTTCACCTCCTCACCAACAGGAAAGTTTGCTCTTTGACACCGTGTGTGTGTGCGTGCGTATGTGTATTCATCTTTCGCCAACTACACTACCAATTCACCTGCGTTTGTATTTTTGAACATCCCATTCAGTGCGCGCCGAAAGCCGTTCGACGTTTGGGTCGTTCTGTCATTTAACCATTCATTCAGCCATTCATCCATTCATTCATGCATTTACTGTTGATGTGCAGCACACTTTGCTTCGTTGCGCGCTCATTCAAACGATTTTTTTCATTTGCCTTGCTGGGCTCCTAAACAATTTTGTTAACATTTTCCGATTTTCCGCAAACGTAATCAAAAATCAATGTTGTACGTTGTTGCCCACCTCCACAACTGACGGTTGATCTCGCACACACACACACATACACACACACATACACACACACATATACTCAGGCAATTCCACTCACGTAGCTTTTAGTGCTTTTTGGAAACGTTTTACCGCAATTTAGTTCGATTGAGTTGAAGCTAAAGTTGATTCTCATGAATTCACCGTCAAGTTGGGCTGGACACAAAACCCAGAAAAGTTGAGCTTCTCTGTTGTCTTTTTTGTTCGTTTGTTCGTTTGTTCTTCGGTAGGACACTATGAATTCAATTTATTTTCGCCATTTACCACTTTTTCACCTTTGGCTCATTTACTTTGGCACACACACACACACAAACACATTCACACAGGCACACTGAAGAGCTGCAGCTCAAACTAAATGATTTCTCTTCATTTTCATTTCCCGTTCTGGCTCTGGCGCTGGCTGTGGCTGTGGTTTTGGCAAATGAATGTGTTCGACCTTTAACCCGTTTGCCGAAATCGATTTTCAAACATCAGCTGCGTTAACTCGGCTGTGGCGGGTGTATCAACGAAGGTGGGTGGTGGATGTTGCTTGGTGATTGTGTGAAAAAAAATTTCAGGTTTCATCAAATAATGAGCTGCTGAAAGTTGTTTGAGGCGTGTGTATATATGTATGTGTGTGCGCTTCTGTTTCTGCAGCAACCAAACATTTCTGTTTCTGTTTCCGGCAATGAAGGTCATCAACCTTTGTTTGCTTAACTTTGACTTCCTCCGCCTTTTCGGAAATTTGTACAAATATGCAAATATATGTAATTTGAATTCCAATTGGCGTTTCTTGGAAATGGCTAATGAGCCGATGTGAGTGGAATTTCAGAAAATATTTTTGTATATAATCCTGAGTGTGAATTTAAATGGAAAATTGGTTTTGTGCAATTTTAATATAAGAAGAGTTCTTAAGCTTACTTAACGGTTACTTTTAAAGAGCTCAAGGGTTTGTTGAGAGCCAAAATGTAAGGTTCTTTGCGAACGACGGAGGAGAGGTTGTGGCAAGTCAATACCTCCAGAAAGCACGGATTTTAGTGACTTTGAATTTGCTCCGAGAATTCTCTTCTCGCCAGGCAGCCTGGGCGGGGTCAAGGATTGGTATATAAGGCTTCTGTCATTTGCTCTCCGTTGACTTCAAGTTTGTAGGACTAACCTTTTTTGAATTATGAGTCTACCAGCCTAAAACCCGTCATCATTTGCTTTAAAATTCGGGCGCAGTTTCGGCATTAGTTAAGAAATGACAGACTTGTCAAGCTCCCTCTCTTGCTTGGTTGACGAAAAAGAGCAAAGTTGATCGGAAGAGCAGATACGAAGAATCCACAATATATAGAAACCTCTGATTATCTGCGGTCTACACCAATGCTTGTACAGTGGTTCTGAAACCCGATTATTTTAATAGTATAACTATATATACCCTGCAGGGATTCAATAGGATTGATTTCCCGTTAGATATGACTTTTTCACGGCCTTCCGTTAGTTGCTTTGCAAAACAGAAGTGGCTCTTGAATAATACAGGTTCTGGAGTTGGAGTAGAATCATTTGCATAAATCTCAGTGAAAAGGATATCCCAAAATTTTATGACCAGGTGACAGTGTGTGTGCCCTAATATTGATGGCTGTATTACTATGTTTTATTTTATTTATAGAAAATACCTGGACTTCTCATTAAAGATATTTACTAAGAAACAAGCAAAAATATGAAAAAAATTGCGTTAATATATATCCTTTTTAATCAAAAATGTCATCATTTGACAAATTAGTTATTTGCTTTCCCACTCAAGTCTCCTCCTCAATTCCATTAAATCCATTTTCGCGATAAATTTAATCAAACAAATTTGACAACGCTTAATTTCTACTGAAACACATAATTCCATTTCGAAAATAAATAGCAGCTTCACGAATTATTTCAGTTATTTTGAAATTGGGACAGGTGTCAGCAGAGCTACGAAACGCGGAAATGCTCAGCTGCCGAAAGACAGCTAATTCACTTTAGTCAAAGCAAGCGTAGCTGGAAAAAAAAGAAATGACGCGTTTTTGTTTTTTCTCACGTTGAACCACTAAATCATGCCGCACAACTCAACGCGTCCGTTGCTCTTGCTCATTTTCGCTGGTTGGCTCAGGTGTTTGTTGGCTGTCGACACTTTGCCGTCGTCACAGCTCCATTGGTGACAATTGTAATTATGTCACTTACGAAAGCTCAAAAAAATATATATATATATTTCGGGACAAGAAAATTCTATAATTTTCCATTTACCTTGCTCCAGCTCTCTCTTTTTTTTTATACTTACTCTCAAAACTTAATAATTCAGTTCGCTGCTTCTCTTGGTGGTGGGGTGGGCAATAGGATTAGCTGACGGTAATTTTAATTTCTAAGCTTTGTTCCTCCTAGCTGTGTCAAGTGCCGTGTCTTTGGTTGTTAGATTGCGTGTCACTTACATATCAACAACCACACAGCCGCCCAACCCTGCCAACATTGAATCATTGAGACAACGAATTACAAGCCTTCGCTGTAAAGCATTGCCTACTTCAAGGCGTTGCGATGCTTATAAAGCAACAATTGTGTGCTGCGTGCTAAGTATATATATACATATGTATGTGTGTGCAGGTGCTTGGGTTTGTGCCACTGAATTTATGAGCTGTCTTTAGCTGCTGGCAATTTTTGAATAATGAGCGACCTTCAACTTTTTAGCGGGCATTCCGAACAGGAGCACAACCGTGTGTGAGTATATTTCTGTGCACTCCTTATTAGGATTTTGAATTAGCTTTGGTTTCTTACAATGGAATTAGTATGAGAGTAGCTATTGTTCAGGTGTAGATGACTTTGACTTTATCGTTTTACTAAGTGAGAGAGGTGGGGGAAAATTAAGATGTCCTGATGAAAAATAATTAGGATATAAAAATACGAAATAACGTAAAAT
>JAWMAG010000041.1:23647500-23650000 GCA_037013455.1 Ceratitis rosa | reverse complement strand
ATATTAACCCAATGGAAGATATCACGTTGCACGAGTTGGACATTAAACAAGCAGTGGAAAATACCCACAACTGGAAAGCTTCAGGTCCTGATGGCATTCACAATTTTTGGCTAAAAAAGCTAACGAGCGTTCATTCCCTAATAGCTCATTATTTTTCAGCCTTCCTCCGAAATGAAGCTCAAGTACCCGCTTTTATGATGAAGGGCCAAACTTACCTCTTGCCAAAAGATTTAAAAAATACTAGTGATCCCTCAAAGTATCGTCCTATTACATGCTTATGTACTCTCTATAAAGTATTAACGTCTTGCATAGCAACCAAAATATATGAATATATCAAGCGTCACGACATTATAGCTATCGAACAAAAGGGGTGCATAAAAAACAGCAAAGGATGCAAGGAACAGCTTATAATAGATTCGGTAGTTATGGAACAAGCATTCCACAACCAACGAAATATCTATACCGCTTATATTGATTACACTAAAGCGTTTGACAGCATTCCCCATTCATGGCTCCTTAAAGTACTGGAAATTTATAAAATATCTCCAAATATAAGACAATTAATACGCAAAACAATGAGCTCGTGGGAGGTAACTCTCAATTTAACGCACAGAAATGGACTTACAAAGACAGCTCCTATACCTATTAAACGAGGTATTTTCCAAGGAGATGCCCTGAGCCCACTATGGTTTTGTCTAGCATTAAACCCACTTTCATCCATATTAAATGAAACAAACTACGGCTTTAATATAAAAGGATCACGTTCATCTCAACATAAGCTTTCCCACCTATTATATATAGATGACATTAAGCTATACGCTTCAAATGAACGTCAACTAAAAACACTATTAGAATTAACCGAAGACTTTTCTAATGACATCAGTATGTCATTTGGTACACAAAAATGTCGTCGACTTAGTGTAGTAAGTGGAAAAATTGTTATGCGAGACTTCGAGTTGTCAAACAATGAGAGGATTTGTGCCATGTCAGAAAATGATACATATAAATACCTCGGCTTGACTCAAGCGAAAATAATGCATCACTCTGAAATCGCCCGCGCAACAACGGATGAATACATCGAGCGAGTGAAAAACTTAATAAAGTCGCATCTTAATGGTTTCAACCTCTTCAAAGCCATTAACACGTATGCTATCCCTGTTCTAACGTATACATTTGGAACAATAAAATGGTCTGATACAGATTTGGAAAGCATAAAAAGGACTACAAGGACGCTACTTACAAAATTCGGGATACACCATCCGAAGTCAGCCGTAGAACGCATCTACCTACCGCGAAAACAAGGAGGGCGAGGCATGGTAGACATCACGCATCTACACCGAAAATGTGTATACAACCTTCGGCAGTACTTCCACGAGCAACAAAATCAACTCCACAAAGCCGTATGTCAATCAGACCAAAAGTACACGCCATTAAATTTAAATGACACTTTAACAATCGATATGCTAACAGACGCGCAGCATTTCCACGAATTACTACTGCAATGGAAAACGAAATCGATCCACGGAAAGTACCCATACGCAGTCGATCAACCGGAAATAGACACAAAAGCATCCAACGATTGGCTATGCAGACCAGGAATTTTTTCCGAAACCGAAGGTTTTATGTGCGCTATACAGGACCAAGTCATTGCAACTAAAAATTATAAGAAGTATATTATCCGCGCCGCCATTGAAAACGATTTATGCCGACGATGTCAAAAACAACCGGAAACAATTCACCATATTACCGGTGCATGTGCCCCACTAGCAGCTACCGAATACCTGACAAGACATAACCACGTCGCTAAAATTGTGCACCAATGCTTAGCACTAAGGTACGGTTTAATTACGGAGGAATGTCCGTATTACAAATATAACCCACAAGCAATATTAGAGAGCAGTTTAACGAAGATTTACTGGGATAGATCAATTCTGACAGATCATCCCACTCCACACAATAGACCTGACATAACTGTAATCGAAAAGCGAGAAAAACGGGCGCTGCTAATAGACATAGGTGTACCAAACACACACAACCTACAAGAGTGCTATACAGAGAAGTGTAGAAAGTATCACACCTTAGCACACGAAATTAAGGATATGTGGAGACTGCAAAATGTGGAGATAATTCCCATCATTGTATCATCTACCGGTGTTATACCAAAAACTCTAAACAAAAGTCTTGACAAACTCAAAATGATGGAAAAGCGGCACGTGATACAAAAAGCTGTTATATTATCAACAACGACTATAGTTAGAAAATTTTTGAACATAGACTAATTATTATTAACTATTTTTTATAGAAATGTAATCAACATGTTTTGTATCCATTTTAAATTGTAAATATTTTTAATTTTAACTACTGATAAATAATTCAACTTGTAAAAACAATAGTTTTAAGTATTTTGTTGCAAAGCAACCGATACTTGATGTATACCCTTATGGTGATGAAAGAAAATAAAATAAAATAAAATAAAATAAAATAAAATAAAATAAAATAA
>JAWMAG010000041.1:23640000-23642500 GCA_037013455.1 Ceratitis rosa | reverse complement strand
CAGTTTTATTGTCTACGCGGAAAAGCGATTTTACCTCTACAAGCCATCACTCTTCCACTATAGAAGATTGCGGAGGTGATTTCATATCAGAAGTGCTTGTTCTTGTCGTGAGAAACCATTTCTTTCCATTTTTATATTTCTATGCTTAGATTGCATATACAATAAATATAATATAATTTTGTGTAGATTAAAAAGTGTAATTTTTATTTAAGAAAAAGTATTTGATTTTAGTTAAAAAATTTGGTTAGAAGCTGGATTTTTTTCAAACAAAAAAAATAAATAAATAAATAAAAAATACATGGAATGAAAATTATTGGTATTAAATATTCACCGTAAGATATTTTTATTTTTTATTTATTTATTTAAAAGAGAAACAATTATTAATAATTATTCCACTTACAAACTATATCACTGGCTGCCAGGGCCTTCGGCTTATTTTCAAACTAATGTTAAAGTGTTATACAATGTAAGGTTATTAAAGTATCAATATTATAAATTATTTCTAGCTTATGTGATAATAATAAAAATACAACAAAAATATCAATAATATTTTATATTTGATAATAATTTTTTTTTTTTTTTTTTTTATATATAATATTTAATTTTTAGCAAATTAAAAAAAAATTGATTTTCAAATAATTCACGTCGCTCATACGCCATGGTGTACCCACAAGCACACAAAATGAGAATTCTCAAGAAACCATTACTGCTGCTAACAATACTAAAATATCATATAATCTACGTGGCTTCTTCAATATTTCTCGCTTATTCTCTTTTACACATGTGGGTGTATGATTTTCAAGTGTGGAAAATCGAAAAATCGACAATTTTTGTGCTGGCAACTTGAAATGCAAAAAAAATCATAGACTTTTAACTGATATATTTTTTTGCTCTGCAATGCAGAAATTTAATATTCATATTTACACACTCACTTGCAATATATTTAAAAGAGATGTGTGTTTGTCTGCATTAATGTGCTTCTTACCTTCTTGCCACAAATCTATTTCACTTGCAATTTAAGTATGCACTGCTGGTATTGTTGTTGTTGTTGTTTTTATTGTGTGCTATTAAAATTCACCCACAATATGAAGTCGACTCTCAGCGCTAGAATAACAACAATAAGAATAAATATAAAATAAGTAGAAAGTTGCAAGCTTAGCATTGTATCTTATTTCAGCAGCTTTTTGTATTACTACCACCAACCGTGCATATACTTACCCAAATAACGGTTCTTAAACGTAACACATATGTATGAGAATATATGCATGTGCATACATAGGTATATACGTTTGCTGATATTATGTTGTGTATAATTTTTGCATATTACACCCTCAGTGAGCTCAGCACTCAGCTGGAGGTTTATAAGCCTTCCTCGCTTAAAGGTTTGTGTGTGAGTGTTCGTATGTTCTCTAGATACTTACGCCAGGATTTAACTCTCTACTAAGCTTTTCTCGGCTTTTTTATTTTATATATTTTTATTTTTATTTCTATTTTTTTTCGTTTTTATTTTTTAATTTCTTTCCCCTGCACAGATTTGCATGCAACGAGTGGAAGTTTTGCAGATTTTGCTTCCTCTTAATTTTTGATACGCTTTTGGTTGCTTGCAATTTTCTTTTTAAATTTTTTCTGGAAACTTTTTTCCTTCTCTTTGCCTTATCGTACTACTATTAATGTTTGCAGCCACACTTTGGTGTTGCTTGCTGGTGTTGTTTTTGTTTGTTGTCAGCCTTGTCAGCTGTGCTAACAGTCAGCAAATATAAATGTATTCATGAAGAAACAAACAAACATAGATATGTACATTTATATATGTAAGCATACGGGGGGCGCAATCCAAAAGCTTGTGGAGTAGAAAGGTTGCGTTGAGATGTAGCTTTGTGTTCGTTTAAATAACTGTAGCGTGGGCTTTATGTCGTAAAGCCCTTCTCTATACAAGATGCTATCAGTAGATGAAGCATGGGCACCATATTAGAATATCAGAGTACATATTTCTGCTTTAAACTGAGAATACTTCGAATCGTTCATTCGTTCATCAGCATTGATTATTAAATTTAGTACAAAAAATAAATATTTTTTTTTACTATTAACCTTTCAATACCCGATTTTTTGTCTCCCTCACTTTATAGTTTTAGTAAAATTTTAGATTTTTATTTATTTAAATTTGAAGTTCACTGATTATATACATATTATCATCTCGTTCAGATTTCTTGAAACTGGAGGTTAAAAGTTTTTCAAGAAATCCTTCACATGTCTCCAAGTGTACTGTTTCGACTATAGGTGGCTGAAGAAGACCTCCAACCTGAAAACAATAATCCAGTTCACTTTGTTATTTAAACGATTACAAAGTAGAACCTAAATTTAATATTAGAAGCTAACAAAAAGTTCACTACTGAAGAGACACTGAAGAAACATGCATCGAAAAACTCGGCATAGCTAAAAACACAAACTTTTTTTCATTTTATGTTAATTTCCTAATGAAGCAGTCATTTAGCTTTATAGAATC